>BGPR01023366.1:13620-24288 GCA_013235015.1 Araneus ventricosus | reverse complement strand
ATTTTGTCCAAAATTTGATAGAAGCCTACAAATTATGTGTAAAGATCACATACCAAATTTCATCTCTAATAGTTATCGAGTTCACAGACAGACATAACTCCAAAATTCTGTTTTTCGGACTCAGGGAGGTCTAAAACGTGGAGATTCGTGAAAATCTGGAGTTCAATTTTTTGGAGATTACAATACTTTCCCTTTGTATACTTCGTATACGAGAAAGTGAAAAGTTGGGATGTGGTTGCGTAAAATTCTCGCCTTCGCGATTATTTCCGTGCAATACAGTACCTGTTTTCTGGATTTGCCATTTCAGAGGCATTTCGGTTAACCGGGGTTTTACAGTAATTATATTATGTTATAATTTATGAATGTATTATATTAATCTGTCATACTGACAAATGGTGCGGAAAAGTATCTCATATGCAGAACTTCAAAATTTAAACAATCAGGATTGGATTAAATTGGAGTTTTATGGCGCAAAAGACAAATCTGACTGAAAAGACTATCTGCGTCAAACACAAGGTATATCCATTAATTTATTTGTATCTTCTGTTTTATTAAAATTTCAAAAGCACAAAAGAGAAAAAAAAACATTAACAAAACCAAAACAAAAAGTGTTGAATCAAATAAGATTATAAAAGCCAATATCGGTAAAAAAAAATAAAATAGTTTTATATTCGGAATATCACCAAGCAAGTCTGCCAAATGAGGATTCTGATTGTTAAGATATTTCATTCTAATCTTTTTAAAATTCGGGCATTCATTCATAATGTGTTTAATATATAAGTAGCGTTACACACAGTGCACATCGGTGGTGGTTCGCTCCATAACAGACGATTATACGTGGAGCAAATGTGACCAACTCTAAGACTAGTCAATTTTGCAACTGTTTCACGACTAAAATTGGATTGTTTAAAACCTTTAATTGAAGGTTGTATGCAGTGCATTTTATTGTGCACCTGACTGTCCCATGTATTTTGCCATTTCTCATAAAGAAATAATTTTGTTGTCCGATTGACATCATTAAAGGGAACGTTTGAGTATTTCATAACGGTAGCAGTTTTTGCTTCCTTGTCTGCTCTCTCATTTCCTGATATGCCCACGTGGCCTGGGATCCAACAAAATTTCACATCATGGCTACTGTTTTTTAAAGTAAATATGAGCTTAATACATCGAATAGCAAAAGGATGGCTCTGCCTTGATATATGCAAAAGTGCCTCAATGGAACCTTTTGAGTCAGTATAGGTAATCTATTTTCTTTTATTTGGAATTTTATTATTTGCAAAGCAATTTGAATGGTTTACATTTTCTGCAGTGAAAACAGAACAGTACCCGTGTAACTTTTCTGCCATTATTAAATTGTTAAAAACTGCGGCAGAACCTACATGGTTCCTGTTTTCGATCCATCAGTAAAAACTGGTTCATAGGTACTATATTGTTGCCTGTGGCAAGAAAATAATTATAAGTAAACAAAGGCGGCGGTGACGACTTAGACTGGTTGCTAAAATCGTCAATTATTGCAATATTAATTACCGTCGAAAGATGGGTCGGCAACATTTCGACATTTTTCATATTTAAATCTCGTAGTAAAAATCGCATTCCGTGGCCGAATGAAGGTATATATGATTTTTTATTTGCATAAAAAGTTCCAAATAGAGGGTTAAGAATCATTGGACGTTCACAATCACTCTTTATTTTAAAATAATAAGCCAGGGAAAGTGTCTATCGTCTAAGTTGCAAACAGGGAACTTTGCAAATGACATATAAACTATGAACAGGTGACGTTCGGAATGCTCCTGATGAAAGTCTGAGCTCTAAATGATGTACAGGGTCCAGAATCTGCAGTACTTATTTGGAGGCTGATCCATAAGCCATGCATCCATAGTCCAACTTCGATAAAGCCAGAGATTTATAAATTTTTAAAAGTGATGGAAAATAGCCACCCCGTAACTTATTGGATACAAGCTTAAGAAGATTCAAGGTTTTAACACATTTTAGTTTTAAATTTAAAATATGCGGTTTTAATGTCAACTTTTCGTCAAAGATATTTCCAAGGAATTTAGCTTCAGAAACAACAGGAATAACTGTGTCCTTGAGAAAAATTTCGGGATGGGGATGAATCCCACGAACTCTACAAAAGTGAACGCAATTCGTTTTTTGTTCTGCAATTATAAACTCATTCTTGCCAGCGCAGTTAGTAATACTTTTTACAGCTGTTTGTAATTGTAGTTCGATAAAATTCATAATGACACCTGAACAATGTATCTGCAAATCGTCTACATAAAGTGTACATAATGTGATAGTTGTTGTATATAACACCATTCAACTTGATAATGAATAAAAGGTCACTCAACACACTTCCCTGGGGAACACCCTCGTATTGAAAAAGTTATCTGATAAAATGTCACCTATTCGAACTTGAAATATTCTCGTCATAAGGAAGTTTTTTAAAAAAAATTGGTAAATCCCCCCGGAATCCCGTGTTATATAAATACTTTAAAATACCATAGCGCCATGCTCTGTTGTAAGCTTTGTGCATATCGAAACGAGGTGTTTCTTTGTCACAAAAGCGTCTCTAATATAAGTACAGTCTCTAACATAAGTACATTATCAATTGTGCCACGTCCGTACCGAAATCCACTTTGAAACTTCGATAAAAATCCGAACTCATCCAAACAATGAGCTAAGCGAGAATTCGCCATTCTCTCCGTAAGCTTACGCAGGCAACTTGTCAATGCGATTGGTCTGTAATTGATAGGTATCTGAGGGTTCTTACCAGGCTTAGGGAGGAAATCACCAGAGCTTTGCGCCATGCTACAGGAAAACATTCTTCCAACCAAATTCTATTAAAAAGTAATAAAAGGGTACGCATGGAATTTTTGCTTAGATTATTTAACATATTGTAATGGATTTTATTTGGACCAGGTGATGGAGGATGAGATTTACTCAAAGCAATTTTCAGTTCATCTAAAGTAAAAGGGCTATTGCGCATTTTTTTTGGCAGACGATTGGAAAGTCAATAATTTTCTCTCCTCATTCCTATTGTGCTTTCTGAAAGTTTGCGTGTAAGACTCTTCATTCGATATTTTTGGAAAATATTCTCCCAAAATATTTGCTATGTCTGTAATATCATATACCAGGGTTCCCACGGTCCTTGAAAACTCCTTGAATTTTATTTGCCGTACTCGGGGCCCCGGAAAAGTACTTGATTTTTCGTTGGGTCCTTGAAAAGTCCGGAAAGGTACTTGATTTTTTTGGTGGGTCCTTGAAAAGTCCGTGAAAAATTCGAAATGTACTCTGTCTTGAGAATTCCACCACCAGAAAAAGGGTGTTGCTATGGGAACGCTGTCAGTACTATTCTTTTCTCTAGTTTGGAGGAAGAGGGAGATGTGGCAAAAAAGGGTGTTGCTATGGTAACTCTGTCAATCACCAATATTTCCTCTCTGTCTAGGATGGGGGCTGGCAAAAAAGGGTAGGGTTTCGCTATGACCTGGGGATACCTTGTGATCCGAAAAAACCTGGGAAATTTTATTCTAAAACTGGAATTTTTTTTTATTGTGATAATTCTTATCAAACGAGATAATATTCGCTGGTCTTTTATCGTAAGTGAAATAAAACGTCGATGACTACCAATGAAAATCGGTCATGTACTGACAATCAGAAACGGAGGCCATCCACGTTTCTGCGCACGCGCCAGGCAGCGGGATGTTTACATTTAAATTTCCGTGGAGCCCAGACTTCGTCTATGAACAGGATCGCGTTCCCTTTATTAGTTAAATTAGATAGTTCACGATTTTACACCGGAATGTGGTGTCAGACAATGAGTCATATGAGCGCATTTCCGGAGTTCTTTGTTAGGTCACGTTCATTAAACATCACCCTTCCATTCTTGACTTTCCCGGTATTTTGATGAAAATAACTCCGCCCGGCGCATGCGCAAAAGCGCGGAGGGTTTCCGAATCCGTTGCTATATAATACTCAGTTAATAGATATTAATTATACTCAAATGTGGAAGAAGCACAAGAATTTCGCATCATGCCAAAGAGATTCAGCAAATTTTTGAGATCGTAAATTTTCTTTCATCTGTCTATACAAAAAAAAAAAAATTAGCATCCACATTGGATACTGTTTGCTTCTTTGATGATTTAAAATCACATAGGAGTTATAACCAGAATTAATTAATTTTTCCATTTCAAGAAGATCTTTTTGGTGAATTATTGCAATACCTGACGTTATTATTAATATTTTTTATGTCGGCATTTTTTTTTGTTAATTTTGTGTATTTTTTTCTGTTATGAATACGGATCATTTTGATAAATTATGGGATCTTCAAAGTATTGGACGGAAATTATTTATTATAGAAAAGATTTTTTTTCGTATGTATGCATGCATGCATGTTCGGTTTTTGTTCTTTTTGCACTCCCAAACGATTTGACATACAATTAAATTTTGTAAAGTGATGGATTAGTGCAAGAGGGAGCTCACGCCGTACATTTTTTTAAAAAAATTAAATTAGATTTTTATTTATTTAATTTTAAGTACTAAATTCCGGCGTTTTTTGCACATTTTTGCGAATTTTCTTTTTTTCCCATTATTATTTTTACATGCGTGAGAAGAAAAGTTATGCTTCCGGTATTTTAATTTATTATTTCTTGTATTTTTTTTTTTTTTTTTTTTTTTTGTCTTTTGATGTTTTGTTTCTCTTTGAGCCGATTTTTTTTTTGAGCCGTAATGAAAAAAGTTGGTTGGAATCAAAAGTTTACTTTTTTTCTATAACGAAGAAATATTATGCTTCTGTGTTTTAATATATAAACATTGGAAAAAATCGCTATCTTGCCGCCTTCATATTTTTTTTATCTTTTAATGATTTTTTTTTCCAATGGATATTTTTATCAAGATTTTACTTTGCTTAAGATTTTTTTAAGTTTATATTTTTAATCAGTAACGCAGGGAACGCAAAGCTCTTGTTACAAGGCAGAAGGTTTGTATCTTTTTTTAAGGACCAATGGTAATGGTTTTTCTGTCTTCGTTGATTTCATAGAGGCCCCTTTGAAGAAATGGATTCTAAAATGGAAGGGTCGGTTCCATATTGCCGAAGATTGACATGCAAACCTTTTTGAGCGACCCTTGCACATTTTCAACAAACTTTTGGTCTTTTTCTGTCATTTTGAGTTGTTTCTATGAGGGCTACTAGTATGAGTCACACAGGAAAAGGGAGGCCTTCCCTTTTGAAAATTCTGCAACATGTTTTCCAAAGAGAACCAGTGGGAGTGGCCTCCCCTAAACTTTCTCGTATACTGCTAAAAAATTTGTCATTTCCCCTCCCCTTGCGTGGATAAAAAAAATCGAACCTACTGTAATCCAGAATGCAACGAATATCATAAGGTTTTTCATTGCAGATTATAGTGATTGTAAAATATTTAAGTGAAGAATCATATTAAAAGAGATGCCTATGTATTAAAACTTAGCAATATTTATTTTCCATCACACTCCAGGAAGATCCGCTATTATACGAGCGAGCGAAAGCAAAACGGGTTAAAACATATCAATCACAAACCCGTCTCAAGGACGTAATCCTCCCGCTTGGTACCAGAGATAGCTAAGTAGGCATGCGCGTGGAAATGGTTTTGAAACGAAGGCTTAACAAGTATGCGATTATACAGACCGACAGACAGTCAACCCGTTGACGGATTTGGCCCAAAATTTTATACGGACCTACATTCATGACGATAAAACTGTGTACCAAATTTTATCCATCTGGCTTTTCAAGTTTTTGAGTTATAGCGTTCGCATGACCTCGAACATACAGACAGACAGACTTCCCGTTGACGGATTTTGTCCAAAAGTTGATAGAAACCTACAAATTATGTTTCAAGTTTACATACCAAATTTCATCCCTTTATCTCTAATAGTTTTCGAGTTATCGTGTTCACAGACACACACACAGACACACACACAGACACACACACAGACAGACATAATTCCAAAATTGTGTTTTTCGGACTCAGGAAGGTCTAAAACGTGGAGATTCGTCAAAATCTCGAGTTCGAATTTTTTGACGATTACAATACTTTCTCTTTGTATACTTCGTATACGAGAAAGTAAAAATTACGGAAGTGTGAAAAATATATTAAGTAATGTGTAATAATTTAATTAAGATAACTAATAAGTTTAAAAATTAATTTATTAGGCTACAGATTTCTTGAGTGTCAGTTATTTTCAGAAAGTTTTTGTTCTTGTTTGGAAAAATCCTACGGGCGCCTATAGTAATCAATTCTTACTTATGTTAATTATTATTAATAAAACTTTTTTTTCTTTTTCAACGTTCATAGAGGATTAATATAAGTGGTTTGATTACTAAAATTGAACATAAAAGAGCAAGGGATGCCAGACTATACAGTTTTTTTACTCTTCATTATGGCAAATAGTTGGGTACATTTTTGTGCTCCGTTCACACAAACTGGCTATTCAGTTAGAAGATAAATAAATATATGGCAAAAATTTCGAAGGGTCATCATAATTGTGAATCATACATCACACTGAATTGCATTGCATTGGTTTCTGCACTGCAGAAGTTTGCAGACAAACTAGCTGAAAAGGCTGAAAAAAAGAAGAGATTTTAAATCCATTGCAGAATCCAATAGTTTTAAGAAAACAGAAAAGAAAGGGCTAATGAAGTCAAAATGACCAATGAAAAAATTGAGGCTTTAACAGAGCAACTGAAAATCTAAATTTAAAGTTTATTTATTTAAATGTAAATAAAGGTTTGTTGATTTGTACCTGTCTCTTGCTTTTTTCGCCCCTTCAATCTCAAGCAATGGTCAAAAGTAAGAATAGAGGTTCTTGTGGGGCTAACAATTTTTTAATGAATTTTGCTTCAGCTAATGTGTTTGTGAAGTGAGCTACCAAGTAAATGTTTAGTAGTAGTTTGTGTAAAATTAGCATCTAGTAGTAGTACACTATACCTAATAGTAAGGGTGTTTGAATTGTGATCTTGAACCTCACTTAGCACTGCAGATTTTGGTTCACTAACTGCAAGGTGTGCAAAACATGTGCCTTTGATATTCTTCATTTTAGCATCTGAAAGTCGTAAGTAAGAAAGTGATCACACATTTGAACGTTAAAGTTGAAAATATTCGATTTAAATTTGTCCTTTGCATTTTTGTGTTCTAAAATATGTAATTTTATGGTCCTTGAATTTTTTTTAAAAGGTCCTTGAAAGTCATTGAAAAGTCCTTGAATTTTTTTCATCAATAAGAGTGGGAACCCTGTGTACTATTCGCCCATCATTCAAAACCAACACCGAAAATCCTGATTTATATGTTCATAATATTTTGCGAACTTTTCCCTATATTACTTTGGATGGAGTATTATTTTGTATTGTACTAACATAATTATGATACATATTTCTTTTGTTCTGTCGTTTTATCCTACGATCTGCAGCTTTAGCTTCTTTGAAATTCACATAGTTTTTAGTGGATGGATATCGACGAAAATTATTCCAGGCCCTATTAAGCTTTTTTTTTTTTTGGCTTCTGAATACCTGACATCTCGCCAGGGCTTCCGCTGGGGAGTTTCCCTGACGTTTTGGGACTTGTTTTATCAGCAGCTGTTAGTATATAATGTATTGCAGTATCAGTAGCTGTATGGATGTCACTTGTCTGAACCATGTCTGGTTTCAGTTCTGAATGAAAAATGAAAAGTGGCCAATTGGCTTTGTCAAATATAAAGCGTTTAGGTCTTCGAAGAATTTTAATCAATCAGTGGCTGATTAATTGGCTTGTGTAATCGTCCATTTATATCAGAAAGAGTCAACCTAAGTTTTCACCAAAATACCGTAAGTTTTCAGATTACTTAATGAAGTATATAAAATCGGGCAAAAAGACGGGTTTCGTTATTTTAGAGTTAAAAGTACTATTTTTTGTATGTTTGAAATGGCTAGGAAAAAATTAACTTTATTGTTCAAGAGTCTTTTATATAAATCTTTCTATTTCTTTGTTCAAGAGTCATTTTTATAAATCTTGGTTAAAAGGTCAAACTAAAAATCCTTGAAATACGATTTTTTTTTTAATCCCGGAATTTCTAATCCGATTCCAAAGTAATTCTGCCAGATAAAAGTAATCTGAGCTCAGAAGTAAGCACTTTTTCCTGATGCAATAGATAAAAATAAAATTATTTGGGATAAACAGTGTGAGGGAATTCCTAAAACTGAATTGCATCACCAGCTTCAAAATTGCAAAAACATGGATGCGACTGATCGTTAGAAATTTCTCAGGAGTTGAAATTAAATTACGAATTTCAATTAACTAAGAAATTTCGAAAGCTTATCTTTCAAAATGGAGTCATTTTATGTGGCATCATAGTCACGTGATAAGAGTAACTTTTCATGTCGTCTAACGTGACAGGAGCAGTTACGCTTCATGCATGTTGTCTTGCACTGTATGCTGCAACATCCGCATACTCTTATACGCTGTGCTGTAACATCGTTTTCTTTTTTATTGCGACATACGCTATGAATTCCAAAATTAAATTGGCGCGGGCACCTCACACGAACTCAATAGTTTTCTTAAAATTCGTCGCTTTTCTTCAAAAATTGTAGTTACTAATTTCTGCGAAATAGGGTACATTTTTGGGATTCGTCTTTATGGACTTTTCAAGACAATATTGTCTTCGAATGAAAGAACTAAAAGATATTTTTGAATAAAAACAAGAGAGCGAGAGAAACGGAACAAAATGCGGTGTTTTGTAATTCACTTCAAAATCCATCTGTATTTTAAAATTGTTTTGTTCGGAGTGTGGCGAATCCATTATTTTTTACTGTACCCATTGGTTATGAAAGAGGTAACTGAATTTTAGAAGAAAATTGACAACATGAGAAGAAGAATCCATGAAAAAAAAACTGTTCGTTTGGCATTATTTTTATATATGAAAGTCTTTATTCAGCCGTTGGGGATTAAAACTGCAATTTTTTATTATGCTGACTTCGATAATAATGATAAATTGTGGAAACTTTTTCAGTTTAAATCTCAGCACCATTTATCAAAATTTGGTGTCAATAATTGATGATGTCTAAAACCATTTATCATTCTAACTCTGAAGAAGAATGATTTTCCTTGTTAACTGAGTTCTGTTTTTTCATTATTATTTCTGAATGTACTCGGCCCCTTTAAACTGTATTTGAAAATGGATAAACCATCACGAGTGAAAAGTGACATTGATTATTTTCAATTGTTAATTCATCAAGATATGATTCAGACCGCTTCGCATTAAGAAGTTGTGTTAGATATTTGGGTTTATTTAAAAATATTTAGTGGTTAAGGGGGACTTTTAAGGTTTTCCATGCGATTACCAAAAACTTTGATTCCACTTTGTTTTCAAACTGAACGAGGTCTACTGGGATTTGGCATCAAATCCCAGTAGATCAATCGTCAATCATTTTTATGATTACTCATCAATCATTTTTATGATTAAAATTTGATGTAGTAAGGACAATCAATTCCTTACTCGGAGCTCCATTCACCGTACTTCCATTCCTCACCGACGTTAGGATTATTGAAACTAGCTAGATTTAATATAATATCCCGGGCCTCCATATGCATCTGATTTTAGATGAAGTCGGGATTAGATCCATTATTCTCTGAAAGTTGCGAGGTTGCGGTGGCCTGTTGGTGGAGCTTCGGCTTCAGGACATAAGAATGCCGCGTTCGAATCCACTAAATATTCGCTATGTATATCAAATCCGTCGGGGTCAGAAGCTTCTCCCGCTGGTATTAATGGGATCTTGGATAGATGGGGGAAGGAAGTGGTTCAGGTATCGTCCGGCATATTTTTGCTTTAAAGTGGTACATTCATCTAACTAAACTATACGGAATCTCCATACCTCACCTAGATTGTCTGAACTCCAAGCGCCTCGTCTGATCGTAGCAGTGGCGTAGCTAAAGGGGGGGGGGGGGCCACCCCGTGCAGCAAACTCATGCAGGGAAACATTTTTGCAACTAAATGCAACGTCACTAGCTCATGGCAAAGAAAGGCCAGTGGTGGAAACATAATTTCGCAACCTGTCTGCAGAGATCGAGGGCTTTAAACGACGAATAACGTTACTAATAAAACGCTCTTTCCTCCTGGAATTTATTTTGAGGTTTGTGTGCTTTATGTATCTTGTAAAGGAAGGGAGGCATGTTGCAAGTTCGCCCGGACTGCAAAAGTTGCAGCTACGCCATTGGATCGTAGGTGGAATCGAGACTCGAACCACTGTTCTCCGAGAGAGAAACCATCTTTCGACCTACACAGACTACAGCAGATCTCTGCAAAAATGCGAGTTCACTGTATTATTATGAACCTATTTATTAATTATTTTGAAGGGATGACCTTGGAATTTCAGTAATAAAATTTGAAATATAAGCTACCTCTATTGAAGTTTATATTTGCTATGGTACATCAGTAACGACTTTCAAACTTTTGAAATATTTTCCACTTCTACTGTTTTTAAATTCGTGAAGCCGAGATTTGGCGGAAGTCAACAACTCGTTATCTGTTGACTCTGCTTTTTTCCTTATCTGCTATGTCAATCGCTTTTACACTGGCGACAATTGTGGTCGCGGTCAATGAGGTCTTTTTGCATCCCGATAAAAAACACTCCACTTCCTTATCAGCGCTTCGTAGTAACAATACTGA
>BGPR01023366.1:0-13610 GCA_013235015.1 Araneus ventricosus | reverse complement strand
AAATATGTAGCATGTTTGCATTTTGGCATCACATTCTTGTGAAAACTGCGCACAATCGCTTGTGTAGCTTTCATGTACTTCACTGCATAATTTCTAAAAAAACTGAAGCGCATTGGATCCAAAGTCAGTTGTTTTTTAGGCGCTGGTGGTAATATTCCTAGCAGAAACGCCATACATGTTGGAATGCGTTTTATATCGTAAATTCTTATTTTATATTAGACTTTTAATATACAGTACAACTTCGATTTACTCTCTCGTTTGACCGTTTATAACTGTTTTCTGCTTTTCAGTTTTTAATTTGTAAAACTTTATTATAAATATTATGGAATTTTGATATCGTTTTCTGTCTAACTCACTACAAGGTAGCGCCTATCGTAGGTGCTTAGAATTTATTAACTGATAATTAAGTTATGAAAGTATTAATCTAGTGTATTGTCATGGAGAATACGCAAGCGTACAAACAGAACTCTAGCACATAAGTTAGTGAGTGAAAAATCGATAACGAAATTCCATCTTTCGAAACATGCGAAGTAAAGAAAAATACACACGTAAGCTACATTTAAATACCCAGGTCTAAATGGAGCAAGAGACTAGATGTTCAAAAATTCTGAAAATTTTTTTTCTTTCGATTTTATTAAAAATGCATTCGTCCAAAAAATATGACCCTCTACTTGTAATTCAAAAGTAATATTTTTGCATGAATCTTGTATGATCTTGAGAGACTAGATTTCACAAAATTTAAAAATATTCTTTGGAGCTACACTTGCTTGTATCGCTCTTTCTAAAATATGCAGTGGAGCCTTTTGAGATTCTGAAAGATCTATCTACTATTTGCGCTCCAAAATATTTCTGAAATAACTAGTTTCTATATACCGGATGCATAAAACAACAGGCTTGGAATATATTTTACGTATAAGATAGGTATACATATATTCTGAATTTATTTTATTTTATTTATCTGCTTTCGCTGCGTTAGCGTCTAAAATGTTGTTGGATGTCTTTTCAATGAAACGTGATTAATTTTTCCAAATTTTTTTACGCATAAATTATTTTATATGCAGCACTGTTGCCAAAAGGGTATTGTTATTTTATCGTATACGTGAAAGAAAGTCAACACATGCGCTGTGCCTTTCTGTACACGCGCAATCACTGGTCGAATTCTTCAATTTTTAAAAAAATTAAATGTGGATAATTTTTTAACCTTTTAATATAGACTGTTTAATTATAAGTAAAAAAATCGTGTGAATTCAAGACATTTTATTCAAGATTACAAGAAGTTTTTTCAAGATGGGACGAAGAGTTAAAATTCGGGACTGTTCCGACTAATCCAGGCTCACAGGCTGCTTACGTTGTCGTAAAAGTCATACAGGCACAGCATTGCGATTAAATTATTATCAAGCTTTCTGTTTTCTTGTTTTAATTTTCCCCCATAGCTGTTTGTTTTGATAATGCTAAGAACCGTCACAGATTTCTTTTCTTTCTCTGTTTCTTTGCTGTGCAGCTGTAGAGCAGGTGTTTTCTCTTTCTCTTCTTAATGGCTGCATGACATTAGACTTCTCCGAAGGTCGGATTACCGAAAGAAACCGTGCTGGGGAACAAACGGTGGGAAACTACTGTGTACGTGGGAGTGTTTAAACACGTGTGAATCTCATAATCGGTGAAGAAAACGATCCGGTAGAGAAGACCTGCATTACATGCGAAGGAATATCGAAGACCAGCTGATATGTCCTACGTTGCTCGGGTTGAAAATATTTCCATGTCTAAAAAATGTTTTTGTATAAAATGCCAAGTCCTCTTGTCGTGTGCAATTTTAGCTTTAATTAAAATGAAAATATCAGTTGCATCAAAGAATTTTTAAAAATCGAAGTTTCTCAAAAAATTACAGACTGTACTAAGCGATTTTTAAAAACCGCCGAAAGCTAATTGTTTCCCTAAGTTAACTTTTTAAAGAATGATACACAGTTTATTTAACATTGGAAATGCCAATTCGGAGGCAAATAAACGGCTTAAAATATCTACAATATTTTCATTCAATAGATATGGCAACTCTAAAAAAATTCTTTTCTATATATGTATATGAACTTAATTTTCAATTTATAGAAAAAAAGTAACTATTTTGTTAATTGTGAAGAAACCTTCATTAAAATATTCCTTGCGCTTCATAGTATTTGTCTGCAGAACTCTAAAAATACCTATTTAGTAGCTTGTATTTTTATATCGCGCGAATATTCGCTTTTATATGTATAGATAACGCTGTTTTTCGAGCATAAGAATTTTCGGAAGCTTATGTAGAAGAAGAAAATAATTAAATAATCATTGATAGGAATGGGCGAGCAAATTTGTGTCTCCAAATCAGACTAGAAATGCGGAACTTAAAAGAGAGAGAGCAGCAAGCCTTAATCAGTCTGGCGCCCGGTGGGAAAAATTTCACTGCTTAGGCCCCATCACGTCTTCGGTTGTTTACAGGGGCGGACTAAAGGCAACGTGCTGTAGATGCGAGCCAAAGACCCCGTGATAAAAGGGGCCCCGAAATGTATAGTTTTAAAAAAAATGTTTATCTTATTTTTATCATTCATTCTTTATCATATTTCTATGTTTAGTATTAATCTGACGCTCTTTTTGAGCTTTATCACTCATTAAATGTTGTGTAGAAATTAATAGTTATTAAATTGCAATGCGCAAAGTGAGTTTACTAAGAAAGAGCCATTTATATTTCTTTTTATGAAACGAATCCTTACATCTTTTCGATAATATTTATATACGCGTATTTAAGATATAAAAATGAAATAGCCGAATTCAAAGCTTCTTAATTATCAGCAAAGATTAATTAAAATGATTATAAAAATGATAAATTATAATACTAGTTACAGTAGAACCCCAGGAATCCGAAATTGCGGATAATCCGAACGTCTTTTTTTTTTCTGAAAAGATTTTACTGAAAAATGAAGAAAAAATAACATTTGCAAATCAGAAACAAAGCTAATGTTTATTCCTAGCTTAAAAGGAGTATTTGAATTGGTCTTTAAGAATGAATAGAGCACTTTAATTAGTAGAAACAAACTCGGATATCTTCTTTTTTTTTTTACCCTCAACTTGTTTGTTTACCACTGTACCTTGCGAATCGCCGCTAACACTTTCCGCACGCCTTCATAGAGCACCCAGAGTCAATACTCTACTGCATTTGGTATATCAAGAGTATTTTACCGAATTTTCCGGATATTCCGAATTTCCTGGAATCCGAACTGAGGTTAGTCCCAATTAGTTCGGATTGCCGGGGTTCTACTGTATTCTTAAAAATGTATTTATAATACTAAATATATACTAAAATAGTATGTACTAAAATATATATATATACTAAAATAGCTCAAAACTATGCTATTTTTAAACGTAAAGTCGAAATGTACAAATGCTTATATATGCAATGTTTCAGAGAGCCTCCTAGAAACTTAACGCCAGGGGCCCCCCACGGGCGTAGGGGGGGGGCCCGGGGCGGGGAATGATTTTTAAATTTTTGATCATTCAGTAAACACTGGCGTATCGACCAGGTGGCAAGCGGAATATATATGTCACGAGCTCTAGTTGTTGCGGGTAGGTAAAAAATGTCGGCGCATATTTCATTTTTTGTAGCTGAATATGACAAAGGGGTGCGAAAACATTTATGGTGCGGGCCTCATTCACACCTTGCTTTGCTATTTTTTCTGAACCTAATAAGCAGGTGCGAAACTTTATTGGTTGAACTACTTACTAAATCAGAAAAAATTTATTTTTATAAAATAATTAATTCCTGCTACAAGAGTACGTCATCCCCCCCCCACACACACACTGAAACAAATCCAACCTTTAAATCGGAGTAATTTTTTTGGCAGAGAAATCGTTAATGGAATAGTAATGACTTATCTAATCAGTAATCGTGTTTTGTGTGATAGTATCTTCGGTACCGGAGAATCACTGGTTCGAGACCCGATTCTACGGTAGATCCAGCCGTATGTACGGGCCCAGTGCACGCTAAATCAGTTGAGGATGAAAACGGTGTTCCGCTGATGTGGTGTGAAAGTTTTGATAGAAAAGTGCCGGCCGGGTATCATTATCATCGTCGGGCCACGGTTCGAAATGATGAGTTCCGACAGAATTATAATGTTTAATAAGTTATTTATTGAAATTATTTAATTTTATTAATTATACTTATTTTCAGATTATTTATTAAAATTATTTAATATTTATTTATTTATTACGTGTTAATTAATTAAAATATCTTTGATGTCATTTTTAGAATTAACTTATCGTTTTCTCACGCTGCACTCATTTTTAAATATAGTTTTTCTAAATTCAAATTTTTGGATAAATCGACTTTTTATTTTGGCCCTGTCAGCTTCGAATCTGCCAAGTTCTACAGCAATAATAAGTTTTTGGTCTAAAAGCCAAAATACATAGAGTATTATGTTAATTATTTTCGTATAGTTAATTTAAAATCAAAATTATTAACATATTATTAGTTATTAATAATTTTGGTTTTAAATTAAATGAATTAAAATATTTTTAAAAAATTAATTTTAAACTCTTTTTATACTGAAGGAAAAATCGCAGTCATTACAACTCACCGTTGACTCCATGTTTTGTATTTATTATTCAGAAATATTTACTGTATTTGTTAATTGAGCCTCGAGTTGGTAGACGCAACGGGTGCGAAACCCAGAACCTACACTAATTTGATTTTCAAACTTTATTCAAGTTCATCTAGTTTCACCAATTCCAACCAAGAGCCAGGGGAAGAGTAGTAATGATTTTAGTATTTAAAGAGTGAAAGCACGAAAAGTAGCCTTGTTATCTACTTGAAATACGAACCGTAAATGAAATCTATTAAATAAATGATTAACCGACCAAGTTTATCGAAAAAAATTTTATGTGCCTAAATTCTAGCGAGTCGAATTGTATTTTAAGTCATTTGTAGAAAAAGAGAGGAAAATCGAACGAAATCGAAGAAAGTGTTTGATCGAAAAAGAAAACGCGGAAGGGAAGGAGAGAGAATCAATGATTTTACTTCAAAATGGACGCAATTTTTTCCTCTCTTGATGTGAGCCGTGATCGTATAGTGGTTAGTACATTGCGTTGTGGCCGCAATAACCCAGGTTCGAATCCTGGTCACGGCAACTGACTTTTTTAGTATTTTTCAATTGTAATTTTATTTAGTACCACTTATCCCTTTTTTATCATCCGGGATTTATTATCTGCATACTTTTTCATTATCTTTATCTACCACTTATATTTCTAACTGAAATATTGCAATTTCGTAACTATGATTTGCAAAAATGCCTTATCATTTTTGTATAAGAATCTAAAAATTGATATAATAGTAGAATGTAGTGGAATTTCTTTTCCTTTTTAATATTTGGTAAAAAAAATATTTTTAAATCAAAATTATTCACGAGTAAAAAACCTCGCGATTAAATTAAAAGCATAATAAAAAAGTATTGTTCAAAACAAAACAAAAAAAATCGTTAATTTATTCCATTTGAACTGTATATTTTTTAGGAATAATCCAGTTTATTTTTATTTCAAATGAAGTGCCTTAGAAGAAAAATAAAATAAATAATTATTTAAATCACTGAAATACAAATATCATTCTGAGATGCAAAAATCAGCATCTGTGGCGGTCTAGCACTATTTTTTAGTCACATTTAGTTACCATTACATAGAGGGCAGCATGTTAGCTAAAATATTCTCTTGCACATCGACAATTGGCAAGCTCGAAGAAGGTCATCTTTAGGGAAAGATAAAAAATCATCTGCCTTGTTTCTCATGTATAATCTGCTCATTGTAAGTATGGATTTATAAAGTGTGTATTAAGATCAGTGTTTACAAAAGTAAGGAATGGCTTCCCATGTATTCTTCATTGTTTCAATCTGTGATAATAGATGGCAGCACTAGACATGAGAAACCATCAGTGTAAAATCGTATGAAAATGCGAGTCGGAAACGAAGATCTTCGACGCTGTATCGGATCTGATGCGTGGAATAAAATTACATAATGGATACTGTATTAATTTACTTAATATACTTAAAAAAAACAGCCAAATCGTTTACGTTTTCATTAGAGGCGTCGCCAGAAAGTTTCCGACGGGGGGGGGGGAGCAAGCAAAATTTCTCTAATTTAGGTAACTACAAAATAACACATAATAATTAATTTTATATTTAATTAAAGGTAATTACGTATTAGCGAATTCAGTTATAATAATTAGTTATTTGGAATAATTAGCTATTTGTATAATGTCGGTGCAATAAGAATAGTCTGACTGAACGACAAGCAATAGTAGAAAATGAAGAATTATGAACAAATCTCTTAGGAAATGAAGTGTACCGCACTGATTGGCAAAAATTTGCAGATTGTTATCTGAATTTTATATATAATCTTTATTATAACAAAATAAAATAGTAGCTGAAACAAGTGAAAATAATTATTAACAAATTTTAAACCTATAAATGCATATCTACATATCTCTACTAATAATAAAGGAGAATAAGTGTGTGTTGGTGCTCTACAGGGCAGACCGCTGAACCTAGGGCTAAGATAATTGACACAAACCTACTTTGGAGGGTGGGAATGTGCACCCTGGAACCCTTTTTTGAAATTTTAATTAATTAAAAATTAAGCGAAATGTTGGCGTTTTTCCTTAATAACTTCCAAAAATATTACAGCTCAAAAAATTATTTTTACGCTATCTGAAAGTTTTAAAAAATTGCTTCTTCAATTATATAAATTAAGTTGTCTTACAAGTTTTCCTCTAATTTTAATAAATTTTTAGAAATATTTTTTGCATAATTTACAACAGTCCTTTTCATTGTTGCAACGCAATTCAAGCCGTTTCCATTGTTCAAACAAATATTTAATTTTTTGTTTCTCTTTCATTGTTGAAAGATGAGGTAATATCCTAATACATTTTGCTTTCATATTTTATTTATGAAAATGTTTGTGGAATCTGTAAACCAAACTTTCTGAGATTTACATATATTAAGAAATATATCCAGTAACCTGAATGATTATGGTTGCTATCTTTTCATTCTTTTTTCAGCTAACATGCCGCTAGCCATAATATGTGCTGCGTCATTTTAATGTTGAAATCAAATACAAATTTTGCAAGAGGAATAAGAAAGTGAAGATAGCGCTGACAACGTGCAATTACATGTTACATGACATGGTCAGTTATTTAACTCCAATAGGGACATTAATGTAGATAATGATCAGAAGAGGTGCAAGCCACTAAAAGAACATGGATTAAATATCTACCACAACCTGAAGTTTAAAATTACGTTGTTAGGGGAACCATGAATATAAAATGATGTAAGATTTAATTGAAATCATATAAATCAATTGCGTATTTTGCATATGGAATAAGAAAGGTGCCGACAACGTGAAATTAGATGTTAAATGACACATGCAGTTACTTGACTCCATTAGAGATGTTCATGCAGACAATAAACAGAACAGATGCAAAGCTACTAAAAGAACACGGATTAAGTGTCTATCACAATTTGATGTTTAAAATTACTTTTTTAAGGGAACCATGAATATCAAATTACGCATACGAGATTCAGTTGAATTTACATTCCCAACGAATAAGCTAGTCGAAGAGGGTGGCTAATATATAATACACCGAAACCTCTCTACAATGGTCATTGGTCACCCACCGTTCCGAAGAAAATTGGCCTCTCTAAAAGGGTATTATGCTTGGGAGTGGGAGAACAAAATACTTATTTAAATAAGTCCTAATTCGTCATTTCTGTTAAAGCTAATTTTAAAAATTATCCAAGGAAATAAGTACTTTATCCGAAAATTTTTCTCTCTCCTCTTTTTTTTTTTTTTTTTTTAGAAAAGGATAAAATTTGTTTCTGCTTGGGTCTTTCAGCTCTTTCGGGGGTCATTTTTTCAATTTTTTTTAATTGTAAAAATATATCCCTAATTGTTTCTTCGGTAGTTGTTGAGGACAGGCAATGATATCGTCAATTTCTCCTAAAGTCGTTGAGATGAAAATTTCATTAGCTGCAGATATTTTGTCCGAGTTCGAATCGGCACCTGAAAGGCACAAATGAACTTTTTAATGCCCAAACCCGGAAATTCACTTCTCTTCACGTTGGGAAAGGAATGATTAATACATATTTGATTTCCAGTGTTGTTTTTGAGTGTAGTTTTAATTTCTTGTTCTTTCTTTCCTCCATTTTCTCTTAATAAAATGCGAACGGTCGGAGAGACGCAAGGAATGTAGGACCTACTTTATTAAAGTTGAACGCGCGACCAACCCGACTACTCGGAAGGGTTTGAGTGGCCGTTAATAGACGTTATTTTAACATTTTGTGCATGGGCCGAAAAACTCCGCGCCGAACAAAATTGACCGTTGAAAATAATGTCTACTATCTATTGACACATTCTTGTGCAATACAGATACTTCAGTTTTACCTAATAATTCCACCGAAAAGTGATCAAAACAGTCGATGGAAAAAACAAAAGATACAAATTTTCACCCACCTTGTTGATCTCTTAGCCGACTAAAACAGTCGGCAAAATGCGAAATTTGATTCACTTGTCGCCTTGGTTATTCTGTCAAATGTGGTGCGAACTACAGGCCAAATGGACGACATCTGAAAAGGATGTAGGTCGTTCTGTTGACTTAAGCGTTAATCAGTCCTCAAATTCGGGCACAAATCGCTTATATCGACCGTTTACTATATATTAACTTCAAGAGGGGATTAAAATGACTAGATTCCTTGATACCTTGCTCTCAACATCTCCAGAAATCTCAAAGATTAATTTCTTGCCGACGGGGGGCAATTGCTCCCCTGCCCTCCCCGCTGGCGCCGCCCCTGGTTTTCATGCAACTTTCATGTCTGTCACCGAAATATTATACGGTGCTTATATTATATCCTGCCGAGATAACCGATTGGCGTCTTTCTTCTCAGAATTTATCCGCATTAAATATAATGCGAGATTTTCAAAATTATTTGCGTTTTAAAATTGTAAAGTAAAAATAGCATAAAAGCAATAGTTATTTTTTCCATTTATTTCTCTTTATTATGTTGATTTTTAGTACAGCAAATAGCACACGAGGTGGCAAAGACGCTGTACCAACTGCTTCGAAACAGTGGATGGGCCCCTTTGTACTAAAGTGGAGCTTGGCTGAGTCGAAGCTGACGGGGACCACAGTTATGATTCGATTGATTCAAAAATTCATCAAGAAAAACCGAGTCTGAAAATGTGTGCAGCAATAGAAAACTATAATTCCAAAACTAAAAATGGCAGTAAAGGTTAATTTATAATATTTAACACTTTTAATACAAGATATATAATGAATAAATATGTTATTTTAATAAATAACGTATTTATAGTAATAAGTAAAAAGATTTTACTAACGAAGAACAATAATTTCAATATATAAGTAAGTAATTCTGATTAATATTGATAATTTTGAATGATAAACTTGTATAATAAAACTTCAAAATAAACTGTATAATTAACTTCTAACGTTTTCTAAGTTTTCTTTTTTAAGTGAGAAATTTTTTACTCCTTTTTTGAGTGGATATATTGTACGGTTGTAAAGTACTCGAGTGAATTAAAAACCTGAAAATATTATTCATTCGTCATCTCTGGGGACACGAGGCATATTTTATAGCTGACGAAAACAATTCAAAAATACAACTTTTTTAAAAAACAATTTTTAGCTTTTATTTCAAATTAACGAAAATAAAATCGAATTGTGAACAATATTTTAGCATTATGTTAGTAGAAAATTCGAGGGATCAGAGAAAAATTCTAATTACAAAAGAAAGAAAGAATTAAAAACTTTCGAATTAACCAAGTTCCACCCTGTAAGTTAAAAAAAATAATAACTAATCAGCTTTGCAGATGAGTACATGATCAAGACGGGGGAAAAAACACCCACTTATTTAGACAATATATATATTTTTTTTAAAAATTCATTTCTCTCTCTCCGCCACTGCTTCCTTTCGTGTTGAGGTAAGGCTACGCAATTGTTGGCTACTAACGAAAAAAAATGATAGATAACATCCTGAAAAACACAACGGAATTTTGAACTTATTCGCAGAAATGGAGCTAGGAGCTACCGCACTGCAGCACATCTTGCATTATTTATTATTTTCAAATATTTTGGAAATAAATAACCGAAATGTTTTTTTATGCGCTTTAATTTTTCAAAAACAGAATGAAATGAAACATTCAGCGATTTCTGAATTTTTTTTAGAATCTAATGTAATTAGTTGCTTTTGGGTCATCCCTTTTGTGTTTCTTAAATAATTTATATATTTGAATTAAATTGTACTCTTCTTTATTTTGCTACGTGTCGGTCTTTTCTAGTTATTGGGGATGTATTTCCAAATTTGCTTGAAATAAACATTTATTACTCACTTCACATGACTTGTAATTACAACTTTGCATTTGGACGTCAGTGCATTATGTTATGAATTTTAGTTTTCCTGAACTATCATTAACCCCTTCCTGGTCGGTGTCGTGCGACGAAGAGAAAAATTACATCGTTAAAAGTGAATTCGTCGCTACTTCCACGTCTCGTTATGTTCCGCGCTTATTTTTTGTATTTCTGAATATTGCTAAGAAATGGCGCAAATAGTCCTTCATTCTTATTGTTTTCGTAGTGAGATTTCCCGCCTTGAATGGAAAACATAATCATTTTGTCGGAAGTTCGAAAAAAAAAATCCGATCAAGAAAGAGTTAAGAACAATTTTAAACTGTAAAGACAAATTCTATGTATTTTTACTTGCATTACATTTAATAGAAGCTGTAGAATTTCTTGTATTGAAGCTTTCCCACTCCTTTAATGTCCAAAATATAAATTTAATTTAAATGGATGCATTTTATAAATTGCATTTAAACAAACCTCAGGATTAAGGGGTTTTTTTGTTTTGTAAAAACAATTACCATTATGTTATCGTTTTAGAACTATACTTCTCACGTTATTATTTTCAAGATTCAATTATTAAACAGGAATTAAACTTTCCTCTGTAAAGTTTGCTTAAATAAACGTTTGCTTTTCTTTTATTCGTTGTGACTAGTTAATCAAACTGGTGTTTAAATGCGAAGAACAAATAATGAAATCGGGTGTATTTATCTATTCCGTAACCTTTTCTGCCAGAATTAATAAATAACTCAAACCCGTTTCTCCCAGTTTAGGAATTCGTTTGCATAACAGACCTCGTTCCCAGGTACGAATTTTAATGAAACGCATTTCAAATGATTAGGACTTATACAGTGGGAAAGGTGTTTTCAAATCCCACTTTATTGTTGAATTTCAAACTGTAAGCATCTGCAAACAGCATTATTTATTGAAATATCAAATACAGTAAACTGGAATGGTTGAAATGGTTTTTTAAAAAATCTGATTTTATTTATTTTAAATTTATAAATTGGAGTTTTTGTGTATGGATATCTTTTAGTTGTGACATTTTGCTATTTCTCTAACTTTCAGGAGGACCTTTCGATGCTGAATTCACGATGTCCTACATAACGGGTCCTCACCTCGATACTGGACAGTGGCTGAAAAAGTTGGATTTAAAAGAATACAACCATATATTTAAGAGTTATAATGGTGTAGAAGTAAGTTCATTTCTTTATTTATTTTGAAATTATTTTAAAGTAACTCAGTGTAGATTTTGGGATAAATAACTGTATCTTCCCCCCCCCCATAGGAATATCGAAAAAATTAACTAATAATTAAGCTGTTTATCCATAAATCTGAAGCTTGTGCATGAAAGCTTTCATTAAATAAATAAAATCGTAAAAATTTAGATTTCCTTAGTTAATTCTTTTCACATTATTGATTTCAAGACGTTTACAATGTTTCTAAAAGATAATAAATAGTAATTACGGGAATAACAATAATCGATGAAAGCATCTCGGATGACGAAAAAGCAAAAGAATTATTATTATTATTATTATTATTTTCACTTAAACAGCATTTTCAGTTTCAAATTATAAGATTGGTATAATTTTGAATCTGCAACGGAATTAAAAATGAATCATGAGTTGTATAAGCAAGACCTCGTGTAAATTTTACAGAAAAATTACGTTTGTCCTCGGGTCAGAGGCGGCCCGAGGGCCGGGCAAAACGGCGAACTGCCCGTGGCGCCAAAGCGGGAGCGTGAAGGAGGAAAAAAATGGTTTAATAAACATGTTAGTAGTTAGAAATAGCGGGTTCTGGCGCTTCGGGTGACGGGTGGAACCACTTCCCTCCCCCTCCCGACTCCCCCACCCGACTTTCAGCCGAGTTGAGATAAGGAATTTTCTTGGACTTTTAACTCCTCGCTATCAACCCCTTCTTAGATTAGATAAGAAATATGATAAGAAATTTATTTTTATTTTCAGACATTGAAAATTTTTGAGGGACTTTGAATTTTCTCGGCTTATTCGAACCTTAGCATAAATATTTCTTTTACAAAAGTCTGATTTTAGTGACTTAGATTTTTTTTTCCACAACGTCCTCTCACAAATTCGCATCAATTCTACGGTATGATAGTAGCGTGATAATGCAATTGAAGCTATTCGATGTGTTCTAATTCAAAATCAGTTTTCCATTCGATAGCTTGTTACTTTCTCGTATACGAAGTATACAAAGAGAAAGTATTGTAATCGTCAAAAAATTCGAACTCGAGATTTTGACGAATCTCCACGTTTTAGACCTCCCTGATTCCGAAAAACACAATTTTGGAATTATGTCTGTCTGTGTGTGTGTCTGTGTGTGTGTCTGTGTGTGTGTCTGTGAACACTATAACTCGAAAACTATTAGAGCTATGGGGATGAAATTTGGTATGTGGTCTTTAAACATCATTTGTAGGTTTCTATCAAATTTTGGACAAAATCCGTCAACGGGAAGTCTGTCTGTCTGTATGTTCGAGGTCATGCGAACGCTATAACTCAAAAACTTGAAAAGCCAGATGGATAAAATTTTATACACAGTTTTACAGTCATGAATGTAGGTCCGTATAAAATTTTGGGCCAAATCCGTCAACGGGTTGACTGTCTGTCGGTCTGTATAATCGTATACTTGTATCTCATAAGCCCTTTGGCTAAGATACATAAAACTTGGTATCACGTATGCTAACATTAATTATAGATCTGTGCCCAAATTTCGTTCAAATCGGTTTAAAAACAGGTGTTCAAATTGCATATTTAGTTCAAAATGCACATTGCCACTGTGCGTTGGCGAGCGTTTCGTTTATTTTACTAAAGTTAGTATGGTTGGCGTTTGATCTTGGCAGTCTACGCAGGAAATTGTAGCGAGCCGCACTTCGGAAATTATGGCAACCCCTGAATCAAAGTTCGTTCTGACATTTTCCAGATGGAAGGTATGGTGAGTCTTGCGTGATATCAGCAGTAAGATTTCGTAGTCAAAAACGTTAAATAAGGTTCTAGTTCCTCAGCGCGCGTAAAATTGAGCAAAATTGCAATTCTTTTTTGCAAAATATTAAGTTTCAGGGATTCATGAATTTGAAATGTTTCATTGTAAATCACCATTCATAATTTTTTTCTCAAAATAACCAGGTCTTACGTAAATACCCCAATAATATTTACCTACCCACTGGGTGTTTACCCAC
>BGPR01023365.1:0-19856 GCA_013235015.1 Araneus ventricosus | reverse complement strand
TTTTTTTTTTTTTTTTTTTGCTCTATTCACTAGTCTGCGCATAGCTCACTGATGCAGCAGGTTTTGGGAGCTGAATCAGAGCAGTACTACTTCATAAGTACTGGAAATTAAAGTCTCATTAGGACTGTGGGCTCCATTAAACAACCTGTTCACTTTTCACAAAATCTATATGTTTGATAAAAATTCATTGTTAAAAGAAGAGCCGAGGAATGTATTATTCTTGGTATGATTAAGAAAGATGACATACAGAGGAGATAAACGATAGCAACGCCCCTTTTTCGTGGAAATTGGACTTAATATTTCCCGTCCCCCATTTCCAGCGAAAACCAATCTAAATGACGCCATGTTGGATGTTTGGTAAGGATAAATGAAAATTTTATTATTGCATACGCCGCATATCTTCTTTGGTTCAGATTTATTATAATTTGGGAATTATAACAGCCATGTTTGGAATGAACCGATGATATCTGCATATTACCTTCTGTTTCAGATTACTTGTGATGATAACTGCATGTTTAAAATGCTTTTCAAAATTTTTATCAAATTTTATTTAAATTAATTCCAAATTTGCAATATTAAAAAAAATTTCTGTCGGTTGTGTATATGAAATGTCTTTTTATTTTTGTGCAATTGCAGTAACATTTTGAAATGCATATGATTTGGAATAATCTGACAAAATATGCATTACTCCTTTGTTTCCCCTAATTATGAAAGATTTATTTCTTAATCAACCTAATTTACCTAATCAACCTAAATAATTAATGCTACCTAATTTATCTTTCGCTATTACTATTGAAAAATGTAACTTTTTGTTAGTATTGTTACTTATTTTCAAATGTTATGATAATTTAAGGTGAGCAAAATAATTAATTAAAATTAAAAATCATCGTTAATTAAAGAAAACATGACAACTTATAGGGTGAATATTGGGAACAATTTCACCGTATTTTCAGAATTAAAAAAAAATTATTATAATAATTATAAGTAAATATTAGGAAATATTTTAAAGAAGCTTTGCTACTTTTAGTATTATAGAATGCTAACTGATATACCCGGTGTTGATCGGGTTGAAAATATTTTCATGTCCAGGTACTTATAAAGATTTCAATTGAATAAAAGTGTTTTTCGCAGAAGCGTCTTTCGTTGATTTTCGTTAATCAACTGACCCTTTGGACCAGCAGTGAAACACCCTTCTTTTTGTCTCCTTAGTTTGAGCCACCTTTCAACAATCTCGTAGTCCTTCGTACTCCATTCCCCCCCCCATCATTGTTACGGCAACAGCAGGAACTCTTTCATATCTTCTATTTTTTTGCCATTATACGAACTACAATTCTCTGCTCTTTAGTGTTTTTGTCACTGACCGTAAAAACCGTATAGTGTTCTTTCTTTTTCTGTTTAGACCCTCTCCATCCGGTAGGATGTGGGGTGAACAATCTTGAAGGATTTTACACACTCATTATGATTATTAAAAAATTTGTAAAATTAAATGAGGCATCGCGGAAAGAGTTATTAACATCATTGTGTTGTGGTGCAGAAATATTGAAAGAGGTATATGCTGTGAAATAAAAGCTAAATAAAATTTCTACCTTTCTGTTAATATAAAATAAAACAATATTTTTATCATTACTTTCAGAATGGTAAAAATTCAGGAATGAAGGATTTGATAAAACGATCAATGGTTTGAATTTAATTACCATAAACGAAAACATTGTTATAAATTGTGTATGAAATAAATTTGAAATGTTCATTATATTAATAAAAAGAACGCATAATATTTAAAAAGATGATTTTCTGCTCTTTAAGATGGTAAGTAAATAATCTACGTGCAATATATTTTTCTGAAATTATTGGAGAAAAACTGAGATAAAACGCCGAAAATTGGTTTAATTTTTGTTATTTCATTAAATATCTTAGGAAATAATTTTGTTTGAAAGATTAGAATTAATCTAAGAACGGACTCCAGAATGGCATGTGCAAATTTCATGTCAAGATTATTCACCGTTTAGGAGGAGTTCTCGCGGCAGATAGACCCTTAGAACATCTTTTTTCCCCCTCCCTTTTTCCTCTTCTTAAGATAGGAATCGGATTAAGTAGCCTTCAAGGCTTAGAACACACATTAGGATCAGATAAAGATTTGTGAAAACTAAACAAAACATAGAGAGAATAATTCACGAACATCATTTGATTACTGTGTAACCGTATTAAAAGCTGTAAATGCTACGCGACAGGAAACCGGAAGTGAAAAGTCTCCTTTGTTGTTCATGGTAAAAAAAAGCAATATTTTCTTATATTACTTTTAACACTGGCAAAAGTCCACGCGAGAAACAGTAATTTGGTTTGAATTTATTTTTATAAGAATAAAAAGTATTGTTAGAAATTGCGTTAATAATATGTCTTTAAACGTAATGACAATCAAAGAAAACACTTCATCGCAATGGAATTAATAGCATTGAAGAGATCACGTTCTGCTCTGTAAAATGGCATAAATATGATTGTTGCCCAATAAATATTTCGGAAGTTATTGGCAAAAACCTTCTAAGCATTAGGCTTAAAAGCGGCTAATTTTCGTTATTTAATTAAATATATTAAGAAGTAATTAACTCTGAAAGTTGAAAATAGCTCAGTTGACCTAAAAGTATGCTCTAGAATTTCGTGTGTAAATTTCATGTCGCTACCGTTCACCGTTTAGGAGGAGTTCTTGTGACCGACAGACAGACAGATACATGTATTTTCTGCTTTATATTATAGATATAGTGGGTGTTCCAAAAGGTCACTTACAAACTTAAATGGTACGCTAGGCATACAGAAATAGTTTTTATAAAAATGGAATACAAATGTACGATAGCACAGCAGCACAATGAAGCATGCATCACTTCAGATAGCAAGTCGTTTGAACACTTTAAATACTTCAAATGTCTGTTGCTCATAATGCTCTCTGCTCACCAATGTATATTTCATGCGGCGTATATCTTGTAATGTTGTTATTTATGGAAATGCATTGTGAATTTGGATTCCATTAAACCTATGATATACACTTTATCTGGTTTTATTTTCTCTTACTCAATTCACTGACAGTCTCTTTTAGAAGTCGTCCTTTGTGTCTGAAACCCCACGTTCTGTTGCGAAAATGACTTGTTTATGTATATCTGACCTACCACTTAAGGCTTGTAAACGACCTTTTGAAACACCCTGTATATACAGGGTGACCACGCTTATCGTGCACAATATCTAATTTCTAAACCGTAAGGAATAGACGTACAGTTCCAATTGAAAAAATGCTTTAAATGAAGGGAAGAATTATAATATATGTGTTTTGAATGAATAAATATATTCCTGAAAAAGTTACCAATTCTAACTTTTTATACAGTCCCCGGTCCTGTCAGTCATATTTAGTAAACGTTTTTTGACACTATAATATTTTAAACTAAAAAAGAACAATTCTTCTGCGACTAAAACTGAGCGAGTTATGGAGCTTCGAATGTCCTGATTTTTAACCAATCAGTGGCCTCGTCGAGTAAGTACTATGCATTGATTGATGGATCGTCTTCAAGACGGCTATTGAAATGGTGTAAAATGGTCTATGTCAACGATATTGTGCACGATGAGCGTGGACACCCTGTATATAAACTCAACGTGCGTATGTGTGTTATTTCTATCATTCCAAACGGCTTGGACTATTTTTATGAAACTTCGTGTACGTGCTCTTCATTGGACGTCTAAAAATACCGTTGGTGTAAAGAAACCCCAACTCACCCCCGTATGATTAGGATTGAATCTTTGAAATTCATATAAAAATTCAAATATGACTACTGACATGAAATTTGTTTTTATGCTTCAACCCGTCGAACTAAATATACGGTGCGGTTTTTCCTAATGAACTCTTTAGGACAATAATTCGTGACATGAAGGGATATTTTGTGTTGAACGGCTGATGCAATTCCGATTGAACTGTGTGATCGTGTTTCTCGTTGTTCAACTAAAAGTGCTTAAATGGTAAAGAAGCCTTTTCTCACCTTCGTGGGGCAGAATCATCGCAAGGACAAAACAACAAGAACTTTTGATGTTCATAATTCCTGTAAAGAAAGAAGGCCAAAAAGGCGCCTAACGTGTATCAAAAATATGTGATGCTGCATATTGTGATACGGGTTTCAAAAAGTTCCGGAACTTACTTTATTACAGGAAGATGAATACGGATCGAACCTGTTTGTTTGGTGTTTCCTTCGAAGTAACTTCCCTTTGCAGCTGTGCACTTTTGCTTTCTTCCGTAGAAGCCTTCTTTTGCTACTTCCTCCAGACGTCCTCCCTCTGATGAAGTGCCTTCTTCTTATTATTATTACAGCTCGCTCCGGCCCAGCTTAACCAAAAGTGTCTAATTTGTCATTTGGTTTCACCAGAATTTGTCATTTTTTACTTTTTCCAAAAGCCATCTAAAAATAATTTTTTTCTTATTTATTTCTCGTTTTAAAAAATGAAGTTCCCGGACCGGCGTTCCGCCTCCATTATACCCCTAATTATGTTTATGGACCAAAAATTATGTACCGAATAAAAGTCTCTGTTAGGGGTGGACATACATTTATATATTGTATTATTATTATTGTACAATTATTTGTATTCTATATGTATCGAATTTTTTTCCCACCGACTCATGGCAAGCTCTACACCCTTTAGGTACGCGGTGTTGGCGTGGGAAATAAAAAAATAGGGGTGGTCGCTCAGAGAAGTTTTGCTGTAGTATAGTCAAATTAAAGAAAATTATTATACTTTGTGCATTATTTTATTAGAATTTCAGTCGTCAGTGAAAGAACAATAATAAACATCATGTTTCTTGCATGACATTGTTCCGTTTCATGTATCTCACAAGTTTTTCATAAGAAAAACACCGGGCAACGAGACGGGTACATTGCTGCCCTGGTCTTAAACATCAGACATTGCCTTCTCTTTCGCATGCATTTTAACCTTCTTTGGCCGTACTTTGATTTCAGTAGATGCCAAGGAATTTTGGACACCTCCAAAAGTCAACCAGGTGATGCCTTCCATTGACTGGATTTTGTCCGTCGAAAGGATGTTCAGGCCGTTCAGGCTGGTGGTCATGATGTGGTTGAGCCACCAACCACCTGACCTTATCCATTCGGGTTTGGATTCTTTTGGTTGGTTGGGATGATCGACGATGTAGAAATGCGCTCCACTGTGAGTTGACAGGTTCTGACTGTCTGTTCACAGAAAAGGTATTAAAACAATTTTAAAATAAATTTAATGAAAAAACTTTTCTTACAAACTTTTAATAAATTTTTTAAACTTTTAATATTGTACTAAAACGCAGATTTTTCTATTTTAATTAGTTTTTACTTTTTAGTCTTTAATTCTTTATTCTATAATTCTTTTATCATAGATTTTGTGAATATTTTTTAATCTTATTGTATAAAGTAACAAATCTTGAAATCAGTCATTTCTGCAATTCGCTACCAGGTGGCGCCAAGTGTGTCGAAGCAAAATTTAATGAGATCAGTCGATTAAATGCTAATTAAGTTCTCAAAGTTTCAAAATGGTGTATCTTCATCGAAAATACGAGAGTGTACCAAATTTGAAAGCTGCAGATCGTCAAAAAATAAGTTAAAATTCGATTACAAATTTCCACCTTTACAAACATGAAAGAGGTCAAGTTAAATAGAAGCGTTTAATAATAATACAAGTATGTAAGTAGGCTAGATACATTCTCTTCCATTGAAAGCATGTGTCAACAGTGTTCTCGAAAGGAAAATTTAAGTTACATTTCTTTAAATTTTTTGGCTTTCTCCTTCAAACGACTAAATAAATAGATTTCTTTGACGTACCAGAGTTGAAAATCTGAATTAGATTAAATTTTGAAAGCACAGTTCTAAATTTCAAGGAATAAAATTCTGGAATCAGGTCTGTTATTTTGTCCATTCAGAGGACATTATTTTATCTTGGTTAACAACAGCCAATTAATGCTTCATATCTACAGTTGCACACCGTTTTTTAAAAAAGAAATATGAGGGCTATTTTGGGACGGAACTCGAAATTTTGAACCGCAGTCAGATGACAAGGTCGACTCCTGAGCAGCCACTCCCTCTCGAAACTTCCACACCGAAATTTATTGCAAAAAATAAGATTAACAGTGTGAATTTAAGCTAGGTGTTGTTTAGTTAGGTTAAAGTCCTGTTTTGAAAGTACCCGAGGGTCATGTTCGTAATGGATTTGGAAATTTTGAACCTGGATGAGATAACAACTAAATCGATAACCCCTCTCTCCACACTTTCACATCACAACAGTTGAATAACATTTGATTCCAAATGATTTAACGTACTCTAAGCCCTATTACATGACGAACCATTGATGGAATCTGGTCTAGAACCCCTGACTCTGCGAATACATAATCAAGATTCTATCACTGCGGCCTTAATTAACCGCTTAACTTAACAGCCCGAGACTACTCGTGCGTCGAATTATCGAAATTTTAGTCTTATAAACTAAAATTGAATCATTTAATTAGCTTTATAATTTGACACAAAATATATGTAGGATCCATAAACATCTTAAGTATCCTATACCTTCTTAGATGAATGAAAACGACAGCCCCTTTCCAAAACAGGAGGGGTCATCTTATTGGATAGCAAAGAAAAATATTCAGTTAAGTTGTTAAAGCTTGGACTTGCATCATTCGAAACTGGAATAAAACCAGTCTTGTGCTTTGGTCTTTTTGTTTGTGAAAAGTAGCAATATAGCTCTTAGAAACAACCTAAAATATATGTTAAAATGCAATAACAAGACATTTTATAAACTACTAGAAGGAGGTGCCCCCTGGTCGCTTCGCTCGAAACAATGAGGACACTGTGAAGTTGCGGTTTGGCCATGTTGTCATATTTCCCGATGGAAAGTGGTCCCTCTTACGCATTAAACAGAATGGGACCCCTGATTGTGTATGAGAGAGAGCGAGAAGAGGAAGGACGAGTTCAAGCTTGCTCCCTGCACCTTTTCTAAGCTAAATAAACAAAACGTTTTCTATCAGAAACATACAGTTTCCACCGGCGAGGTCGAAGGCACCGCAAGCACTCAGGTTTTTATTGCTCTCGGAGGACACGATAAAGTGGTGACAACCTATTCGTATGAAGATTGTAGGCCATACAAGAGGGATGGCTAAAGAAGTATTTCGTAGATGACCAATGATTTGTTTTTCCCCCTTTGCTGCTAGATTATTTGTCGTAAAACTGATGGGTCAGTTTCGTAACAAGCGAATTCGCTCATCGTCTAAAGCAGCGGTTCCCAACCTATGGACCGCGGCCCACTTGTTAGCCTTGGATGGCGTATTAGTGAGCCGAAAACGCTGTTCAAGAGTTGAAGCCAGGGAAGCTTCAAGAGTCGTCATTTCCTTTTTTTCTGATTAATAAACAATATATTTTTAATTCTTTTGCAGTAAGCTTTACTAATTGGTGCAGAGGGAAATCCAGGGGGGGGCTATCGGGTTGCAGCCCCCCAGAGCTAAACCAAAATTCTTGATTTTATTTAAAATCTCTACAACTGTTTGTTCTTAATTTTCATTAAAAAATAATAAAAAAATCGTGACAACATTGCTATCTGGCTTGCCAGGCTCGAAATTTTTCCTACTTTTCTAGACATCCCACTTGTACTTGTAGCGTTGACGCGGACGAAAACATTTTTTGGCTTGTTATTTCATTGTATTTTTTATTAAATTATCGAAAGTATTTTAGTGTTCTTTATGATTCTTATTGTCAGGTGTGGGAAGTCTGTAAAATTAAAGTGTTTTGGTTTACATAAGCCAAGAGGTTTGGCATTCGTCACAACGATACACAATTTTTATGACCTTAGCCCCCCCAGACCCGAATCCTGTATTCGCCACTGAATTGCTGACATATACGTGCATCTGTTATATAATCATCGTCCGAAGTCACTAACGCTCAGGAGAGTGGGCGTGGCTACGTGCCAATCACACCCGCAGCGTGGAGTGGCTCGTCCAGAGGGTTTGGGGAAGAGGGGGTCTTAGAATTCGGACACTGGTTCGGAGTCCTTGCGGGTTTTGAGAAGGGAAGTGAATGTACCTTATCTTTGAAAGTGCGTTCCCGTAATTTTATGTTCTCTTTATTCCACTGGTCTGACTCAAGAAGAAAAGCAAAAACGCCTTGCTTTTTTCTTCAGAATTCCGTGAACGTACCCATCAGCAACAAAGACAGGATATTATAAATCAATCTCTTTATTTTTGTGAACGTCAAGTTGAAATACAACAGTGTTATTGTTGTTGAGAGTAATCACACCTACTCCCTTGTTTATGTTTTGTTATTTTTATGTCAGCCGTAACTGTATGTATTTTACTTGTGCAGTTTGGCAACGTGTTTTAAGCGTTGGTTGTTCTCATTTGTACACAGGGATATGAGTGCACTGCCATGTGTGTGACTCAGTTATTTCTATCTTAATTAAACTTCTAATTAATCGGCCTCTGATGTCTTTTTACCTTTGCAAATGTCACAGAACGAAAGTGAGTATCAGTTGATTCATCAGTTCTGTTTTCCATGCTTTGTTTTTATTTCTTAAGCTCTCTAACAAACTACATGCGATTTTCTTCAACAACTTACGTTAGTAAATCTGTGACAATCAGATCTGAGATATTGTTTGCAATCTAAAAGCCACGCTTAGACGGGCACAAATCTTTTAGCATAATATATAAATACAGTGGCGGTTCGAATATAGGGACTTCGGGGCTGCAGTTTCCAGCTTTTTTCAGTGCAAAAATTAAATCAGTTATTTAAAATCCTCAAATTTTCTACGCCTCACTAAACCGCTACGTTGTGCAAATCCGCGCTTTTTTCCGAGAACTCAAAAAATTAATTACATCACCTTTTTCATGCTAAACTTCGATTTCCTTCATATTATATGACCTTGTTAGCCTTCTACTTTAATATCTCTTTTTTGCAGCACTGTTATAATAGTGAAAATACGGATCAGGACACGGAAAGCCCCCTGTTTCCAAATTTCCACACCACACTAGCGTTTTCACAGTGTTTCCCACTAAAAATCACTACGCATTTTGCTCCCCCAACTTTATTTTGCTTCCCCTTTTCATTTCTCTGATTTTTAAATCCCATATTCGAATTTTTAATTTAATTAAATGCCCTTTTATTAATTAGACGTGGAGGTACATCGGACTCTTCGCGTCCTAGCGGTACTCCGTAATGAAACTCTGTTCCGTAAATCAGTTATTTATTTAGTTTTGCATGAAATATCGAAATCCAGCAATAAAATTAACTATCAACGTTTTCATCTGAGCCGAAAAGCTGGAGAAAATCCAAGGTGACTTCAGAGAATTTTCCCTATCCGCTGTCTTCTCAGAAAGCTTTTCCCTGTTCGAGAACTATAAATTTCCTTTGTTCCAACTTCGTCTGCTTGAGCATGCGCATTTACTTTGCAATCGTTCTCTTCTTTTGTTTCCAGTGGGGATTTAAGTTGGCCGAGAGCTGTGTGGAAGGTAGCGAGATTGGGAATAACGATTCACAATCCCACGAGATACGGATTCGTTTTAAATGTCTTTTCACTGCAGAAGAATGTTTGGAAAATTGTTCTTGTAGGTCCGCAGCAATGTTTCACGAGATAAAATTTGAAAATCAATAACCTTGAAAATGAATAATAAAGGTAAATGAAGAAATAAGTAATGATAAATTAAAAAATTAGTTTAAAAATTATTGCAGATAAATTAGAATGATTTTTTCCCGTGAGAATATGAACATAATAATTTAAAATCCGAGACAGATAGAGAAATTTAACGTGGGATGAGATCTCATCACCAAATTTATGAATGTAGCAAATTTTGGGAGAAATCCATCAAAGAAATTCTGTTTGTCTGTCCGTGAGAGTTTTCATGTCATTTGATGGTCACACCAATACTGTGGAAAACGTTATTGAAAATTTCGCTCCAAATAAAACTAAAAGAGCCGATTTCGTTTTAAGTGCTTTTATAAATATCTATAAATAATACCTTTGTTCCTAAATATGTATTTATTTCAACAAACAGCTTTCAATGAAATTTGTTTCACAAGTTCAGTCGATTTTCTAAATCCTTATAATGAGTGTAAAGGAAGTAGCAGAAGCAACAGTAAAAAAACATTTTAAAAATTCTTAATAATTATGTTAAAAAATAGCAATTTCTAAATTAAAATTTCTTTATTAAAAAGAGTTTGAAGCCAAAATTCTAGTAATAAGTTTTAATTAACTAATTATTAAACAATTGAAAATTAATTAAAAAGGTACTAATTTAAGTCATACAGAAATAATTAATATACAGTGTAGAACTTGACGTTGTAGCAACTCCCCGGCGATTTAGCACGAGCCGCTTCTTTATAAATGTATTATATATTAGTATTTTTTTTACTTGTGCGTTTAGTTAGGGGGACGCAAAAATATTTTGTATACAACAGGTTATCCGCGCAACCAAAAAGTTTGGGAATCGCTGCTCTAATCCCTTGGTGAGTGGGTCTACGTGTATTAAAATAAATAAAAAAAACCTTTATAATATACTTTATTTCCGTATGTGTTCACGACCTTGTTATCGATTTTCAAGATAAGAACGCTAACTCGGAATTTCGTTGCTAGCTGACGCTGTAAGTATTTTCATCGCGTAGATCATAGTCCTTTTTACTAACTAATCCGGAATTCGTCAAGATCTACAGTAGTCAATTTGTAAGTAATAACCATGGAATAAACACCTCGAAGTAAACTGCTGACTCTGCCTATCTCTCTGTCCTCAGTAACGGTGGTCACCCCTTCATGGTACTGTAACTGGAGCTCACGAATGTCGCATGGTGGCTCTGCGAGCTGTTCCAGGTTACTTATCATATTGTAACTCTCTTGGATTTTGTTCTGTGCTTGTCTTGTGCTGTGTGATACCTGTCTTGTCTTCTATGCTCACGTCAATAGATTTTTCTTGTTGCTTACGATTGGAGTATGCTGTTTGTTGCCTACCAGTCCTTTACTGACAAGTAAGGGAAATAAATGAAATTAATACGATTCGTGTATTTTCGAGTAATAGAGTTTGCGAAGTTTGAACACATGAAGGAATTTCCAAAAATTTCTCCGAGGTGCACATTTACACTCTCCAAAATTCATCTGTGCCAAACTTCCTAGATCTCGGGCCAGTAGACTGCACTGTAGAGAGCCAACACACAACCACACACAGTCTCCTTTATTATTAGTAGAGATTACACTTACCAGCATTTCCACTGTATTTCGACATGTGCAATTTGTATTTGTTTTCTTCGTTTTCGATCCAAAATACTTTGTATTCAGCAGATGCAGATGTTCCGTTGATATCCGTCATGTCGAATCTTACAGAGAACTGGCCCTGATTGGTGAGAGCCAATATCTTATCGTTTCCTGAAACATTAAAGGTAATTATATTATAATTAACATTCATGATTGATTTGTTTCTAAATATAAGTTTCTTTGCTTAAGAAAAAAAATTGCCTACTCTCTTAATTCCTAATGTTAAAGATGACAAAAAATTATCGAAATCTGTTCAACTTTAATTTTAATAATTTTTCAGCAATCAAGCTTTGTTTCATTTGCTTTTACAAACTATGATATATTATAATTTGCAGCCAAATATTTAAATTATGTTGAAAGTTCATATTGAGCGAATATTGAAACGATTGTTTCTTTAGCTAGAGATGTTCCTTGTAGTTCTATAATAAAATGTGGGTAATATTACTGAAATAAGGAATATTCCTCAGAATGCTGGTAACAGTATTTCTTTGAAACTAAAAATTGTTTGGTAAAAATTAATTTTCACAATGCTGACTAAGAGAAAATTGCACAAAAACTAGGTTTCTCCAAAGTGTTGCTTCTTTTAAGTGAAATTTATATCAAACTTCAAGAGCTTAAACTTTGTTAGATACTTTAGTAAAAATTAATCCGATATGAAAATATTACTCAGTATCATTAACAACTTTTTGCTATACAAACATATAATTAGAATTTTCACGTACGTAGCATCAATTTGGGAACTTATACAGAAAAAGAACAGGTATAAGTGCAGACTAAAGAAAACAAATCCTATTGTTTCATAACAAAACCAGGATTAAGCCTAATAGAGCATAATCCTGGTCAGGTTCATTAGGCAGTGCAAGCTTCGGTTCCCGGGGTCCCGTTACTTTCCACAAAAAAACATCGGATTGATTTTAATTTAACCTGTATGTTACAAATATTACTCCAAATTAAAATAACAAACCAATCATTCGAGGGTAACTCCCAAGAAAGTAGGTTTAATTCTCTTGTATAAAAAATCCCATAATTTTAAATTAAAAGTAATTTTAAACAAAATGGTAACAAAACTCAAAATTTTTAATACAATCTAAATATTTTAATGTAACGTTTACTCGTCTGTTGACTCTTGAACCAGTCAGGTAAATGTAAAAAATAAATAAATAAAATTAAAAAAAAAACACTGTTCTGCAAAAAAAAAAAATTAAGAACATGAAAAAAAATTTAAACGATAATTAATTTTAATTTGCATGAGTTCGAGCAAACAGCCCTTGAAAACAAAAAGAAAACATAAAATTTAATTCCTCTGAATATATAGCAAAATTTATTTCGAGGTCCCTAAAATTGCGGGGACCCTAGTTAGTTGTCTACTTTACCTATCATATAATTTGTCTCTGAAAACACACCTTTGTAAATCAGGAATTCACCTATTCATACGGATTTGGAAATGGAACCAATACAGGACCAGTTTTCAAAATTAAAGACATTTACGTTAAAACTTTTTAAACAATTCCAATCAATTAATTAATTCACAAGAAATTAGTAGTTCCTTATGAAAATTGAGCAGATGCCTTTTGCAAAGGGATAATGAATGAATACACTGGGCAATAATGTTCCTTAAACATCGATAGAATATCGTTACTGTCTAAGTCAAGTCGATAGTATCGGGCTATCGGAACTTTCAACTGAAACAAACGATAAAATCGACTTTCAGAAAAGTATCGATAGTTTTCTCCTGGGAAATGCTATCTATAGGAGCATTTTCAGTCGATAGTTTTAAAATTATCGACTGGAACTATCGATAGTTTCAAAACTATCGACTGAAACTATCAATAGTATCAATAGTTTTTAAACTATCGACTGGAAGAACACCTATCTAGGGTATGGAAAGGTAGAAAACTATCGATATTATCTACATTTGAACTATCGATGCTTAAGGAACACTACTGGGCTGAGACCGAAGTGAAAAAGTAACATTCAAAAAAAAATACATAAAAATCGAAAATTAGCCAGGTTTAAAAAATATTTCTGAGGCATGCGTTCTATGGACATGAATTTTTTTCGGTGAGGGGAAGGGTACGAAAAAAATGCATGCAAAGATTTACCGATAGGTGGCGCTGATATAAAGGAATGAAAATGTAGATGAAATGAATGGCAATATCAACATTTTTTTTAATTACAGCCACAAGAGTTCGGCACTGCCACCACCACAAGAAACAATACACTACAGAGAGGCCAGAACGGCAGCGACGGCCATAAGATAAGAAAGGAAATTAGCTGGATCCATCCATCGGGAGCTATTCGGAATTAAATTTATATTCCGAAAAACTCCCGATGCTGCTGAGAGCGTTTCTTAAAACCGCTTAACAAAGTTTATTAACACTGTAGGTTTCCCATTTTTTTTAACCATACTCTGCTAAAAGTTTCGGAAATCGATCGACATTGATTCAAGATTGACATCAAAATGTTTGGCTACTTAAAATTTTGTCCGGTGTACTTAACATTTTTTCAGACTCGCCACCTTATATTCCAAGTGATTAAATTGTCAACAGGTGATTTGATGGAATCCATTTCACCGTAAAATCTTATTCAGTAGTAATAACATATGTAACATGATGATGTTAAATTACTTGATGACAAAACGTTTTCCTCTCTGTAGAAGTCGTAGACAAAGCTGTGATTGAAAAAGCTGGAGCATATTCAACGTCTAAGTCCGCGGTGAACGCAAGCGAGTTAGTAAAGACTGATGAAAATAAGAGTGCGTCAGGCAGAAGTTGTACCTTGCTCAGCTACTTGGAAGGCAGCAATAATATATGTTATCTGACTTGCTGCGCAACGCAGATTTCTTTTTAACATTCGATTGCCATATTTTTGAGGAGTTGGTTCTTATAATGCTGCCTGATGGGGAGTTTTTGTATAAAATTTTTACTATAGGAAGAAAAATATAACCACCAGTGGGCATGAAATGATTATCTTGCAACGAATTTTACATTCAGATTATTTTTTTATGGTTACTTGAAATATTTACTAACTTTCTTGCCCACCCTTTACTTAAATGTGGAAAAAATTAAGTTTTCACGTAGGTTTACAAAGGCGGTAAATATGTTTCTAGTCAAAATGAGATAACACCTTTACGTAAATAGTAAATCATTATTTAATGAAAAATGTGAAATAAATTCTACCACTTTTAATATTATATATATTTCGGTATATAATTTCAAAACTCGTGCTATTAAATTCTGTATACCACTTAAAGCCACTTAGCAAGGTTTATTAACCCCATAGGTTTTTCATATCTTTTTTTAACCTTACACTGTCAAAAATTTCTCAAACCGATCGACATTGATTCAAAATTAATATAAAAATACTTTCCTGCTGAAACTTTTGTCTGGTGCCCTTAACATTTTTAGAGACTTGCCACCTTATATTCCAAGAGATTAAATTCAGGAAAGGCGCTAGAGTTTGCCCGAAGGGGGGCGATTTGCCCGAAAGGGGCACGGTCTCCCCGACAAGGGGACACGACCTGCTGTATGGGGCGACGAGTTCAATGAAATTTGTCTCAAATTTTTGCCAGATTATTATTTATCAACTACCGTTGAATACCCCGTACAAAAATTTTCCCTGACGGGGTACAAAATTTTACCCGATGGGGGGCAGAGCATCCCGTACGGGTGTCTCTGCCGCCACTCCTGATTTAATTACTAACAGGTCATTTGATGGAACCCATAGCACCGTAAAATCTTATTCAGCAGTAATAACAAATGTAACATGATTATGTGAAAATACTTAAATGTAGGAGATGGTGGCAAAATGTTTTCTTCTGTCCTGAAGCCGTAGTATAACGAAGCTGCGACTGGAAGAGATGGAGCATATTCCCCGTCTAAGGCCGCGGTGAACGTAAGCGAGTTCGTAGACTGGTGAAAATAAGATTTCGTCGGACAGAAGATGCACCTTGCCCAGCTACTTGGAAGGTAGCAATACTAGTAGTTAACTGAATTTCTTCGTGGCGCAGATTTCTGTGATTTGCGTTTTTTGCGGAGTTGGTTATTATAATGGTGCCTGACGGGGAGTTTTTGAAATAAATTTTATCTATACGAAGAAAAATAAGCCACCAGTGCGCATGAAATGATTATCCCACACCGAATTTTACAATAATTAGTTTTTTTATGATTTCTTGAAATACTTACGGGTTTGTTTGCCCGTCCTGTATTTAAATATAGAAATAATAGAGTATTCTCATATCTACACAACCGGGAGTAAATAAGTATCTAGTCAAAATGTGATATGACCTTTACATAATTAACGATCAAGATTTGAAAAAATTTTAAATTATTATTACCACTTTTAATATTACATATATTACAATATATAATTTTAAACTCTTGCGACCATAAACATGCTCACTAGGAATGATGCTTTCTTTAATAAAAAGCCTGGATTTTAAGGTTTGGGCTGGTAACTGAAATTTATCGTTAATGCCATTTGGTACAGATGTGACATCAAAAGATGAATGTTTCAATATGCGAAGCTAAAGGTTCAAAGATGCAATTCTTGATATTGTCCGATACAACAGAATAAGAAAATCATTTTACTGATTGCTCTTTTCACTAGTCTGCTGATAACCCACTGAAGCAGCAGGTTTTTGGAGCTGAATCAGAGCAGTACTACTTCATCAGTACTGGAAATTAAAGTCTGATTAGGGCTATGGGCTCCATTAAACAATTTGTTCCCTTTACACCAAATCTACATGTTTGACAAAAATTCATTGTTACGAAGAGCCGAGTAATGTATTATTCTTGATTTGATTAAGAAAGGGGACATACAGAGGAGATAAACGATTACAGCGCCCTTTTATGGGGAAATTGGAATTAATACTTGCCGTCTCCCATTTCCAACGAAAACCAATCTAAATGACGCCAAGTTGGATCTTTGGTAAGGATAAATGGAAATTTTATTATTGCATACTCCGCATATCTTCTTTGGTTTTCATTTATTACAATTTGGTAATTATAACAGCTATGTTAGGAATGAATCGATGATATCTGTACAATGCCTTCTATTCAAGATTCCTCGAGATGAGAACTGCAAGTTTAAAATGCTTTTCAAAATATTTGTGAAATTTTATTTAAATTAATTTCAGATTTGTCATATTTAAAAAATTTCCATCGGTTGTGTGTGTATATGAAATGTATTTTATTTTTGTGCAATTGCAGTAACATTTTTAAATGCATATGATTTGGAATAATCTGACAAAATATACATTATTCCGTTGTTTTCCCTAATTATGAGATATTTATTTCCGCTCCAAAGTAATTTTTAAAAATGTTAATTTATCTTTTGCTCTTATTATCGAAAAACGCAATTTATTGTTAGTATTGTTACTTATTTTCAACTGTTATGATAATTTAATGTCAGCAAAATTATTAATTAAAATTAAACATTATAGTTAAGTAAAGAAAACATGACAACTTATAGGGTGAAAATAAGGATCGATTTCACCGTATTTTCAGCATTAACAAAAATAATAATTCTAATAGTTATAAGTAAAGATTAGGAAATATGATAAAGAAGTTTTGCTATTTTAGTATTATAGAATACTAACTGATATACCTTATAAAAATTTCAATTGAATAAAAGTGTTTTTCGCAAAAGTGCCTTTCGTTGATTTTCGTTAATCAACTGACCCATTGGACGAGCACTGAAACACCCTTCTTCCTTTTCTCTCCTTAGTTTGAGCCACCTGGCAAGAATTTCGTAGTCCTTAGTATTAAATTTTTCCTCCCCATCATTGCTACGTCAACAGGAGAAACTATTTCATATCTTGTATTTTTTGCCATTATCCGGACTACAATTCTCTGCCCTTTATTGTTTTTGTCACTGACCGTGAAAAACATACTAGTGTTCTTTCTTTTCCTCTTTAGACCCTCCCCATCCGGTACGAAGTGGGCTCAACAATCTTGAAGGATTTTACACACTCATTATGATTATTAAAAAATTTGCAAAATTAAATGAAGCATCGCGGAAAGAGAGTAATTAACATCATTGTGCTGTGGTGCAAAAATATTGAAAGAGGTATATGCTATGAAATAAAAGCTAAATAAAATTTCTACCTTTCTGTTAACATTCAAAGGAAACATTTTTTCATTACTTTCAGAATGGTAAATATACCGGAATGAAGGATTTGATAAAACGGTCAATGGATTGAGATTAATTATAATAACAGAAAACATTGTTACAAATTATGTATTAAATAAATTTGAAATGTTTATCAAATTAGGAAAAAGAACGCATCACATTTAAATTGAATTCATTAAAGAAATAATTTTCTGTTCTTTTAGATGGTGTATAAATAATCTAAGTGCAATATATTTTTCTAAAATTATTGGCGAAAAACTGAGAAAAAAGGCCGGAAATTGACTTAATTGTCGTTATTTAATTAAATTTCTTAGGAAGTTACTTTTTGAAAATTTGAAAAAGTAGAATTAATCTAGGAAAGGACCCCATAATGGCATGTGCAAATTTCATGTCAAGAATATTCACCGTTCAGGAGGAGTTCTTGCGACAGATAGTCTGCTAGAACATTTTTTCCCTCTCTTTTTCCTCTTCTTACGATAGGAACCGGACTAAGTAACTTTGAAGGCTTAGCACACACTCATTAGGAACAGTTAAAAATTTGTGAAAATTCAACAAAACATCGAGAGAATAATTCATTTATGTCATTGGATCACTGTGTAACCGTATTAAAAGTAGTAAAAGCTTTAAATGCTACGACTACCGGAAACCGGACGTGAAAAATTTACTTTTTTATGTCAGAAGAATACAACATTTTCTAATGTTAACTTTAACACTGGCAAAAGCCCGCGCGCGAAACATTAAATTGACTTTAATTTATATAAGAATCAAAAGTATTGTTAGAAATTGCGTTAAAAATATATTTTTAAACGTTAATTTCTATCATAAAAACACTTTATCACAGTTTAATTAATATTATTAACAACATAATGCTCTGCTCTTCAAGATGGCGTTAAAATAATTTTAGTCTAATAAATACTTCAGAAGTTATTGGCAAAGAAATTCTAATCATTAGGCTTAAAAGCGGCTAATTTTCTTTTGTTAATAAAATATGTTAAGAACTAATTAACTCTGAAAGTTTAATCTAGCAGCTTTGACCTAGAAATGTGCTCTAGAATGTCGTCAGTAAATTCCATGTCGCTACCGTTCACCATTTACGAGGATTTTTGTGACCGACAGACAGACCGACAGATACATGTATTTTCTTCTTTATATTATAGATATAATATTTTAAACTTTCCCCTTCAATTCATCGTCACATGACCGTGTCGTTTAAGATCAAGCTTAGATTTTTTATATCCATCCTAGTAATTGAAAATTAGTGTTATTGTCATTTAGTACGGTTGTGATGTAGAAACGTGGATGTTACAATATTAGTAGTTTAAAAATTTAAGATTAGAATATCAGTAGTGTCCGATACAGCAGAAGAATAAGAACAGCAGTTGAAGCGAAAGAAATTCATAGTCCTGTTCACTCTTTTCCTGGCCTCCTTATAGACCACGGAAGTAAGCAGGTTTCAGGAGCGACATTCACCCAGGTCTAAAACATAAATACTTGAAATTAAGCCCTCTAGATGGCTATGAGCTCCATTAAATAACCTGTTCCATATTCTGCATTTTTGACTTGTTAATGTGATTAAGGAGGAGGACAAACAGAGGATTCACACTTGGGTCTGATAAACGAACGCAGCGCTCTTTTTTGTGGAAATTGGAATTGACTGCTTTGAATCCCCCATTTCTAACAAAAATCAATTTAAATGACACCTATTATGTATTTGGTTTGGATAAATGGAAATTTTATTATTTCATATTGTATATTCCGGATATCTTGTTTTTGTTTTCGAAACTATCGATTGAAACAATCGACTGGAACTATCGATAGTTTCAAAACTATTGACTGAAAAGATCGACTTTAACTATCAATAGTATCGACAATTTCTGAACTATCGACTGTAAGAACAATTAACCATGGTATCGCCGGCTAGAAAACTATCTCTACTATCTGCATTTGAACGATCGATGCTTAAGGAACACTACTGATCGGAGACCGAAGTGAAAAAGTAACATTCAAATAAAAAAATACATAAAAATCGAAAATCAGCCAGGTTTAAAAAATATTTCTGAGGTATGCTTTCTATGGACGTGAATTTTTTTCCGGTGAGGGGGAGGGCAGGAAAAATATGCATGCAAAGATTCACCGGTAGGTGGCGCTAATATAAACGAATGAAAATGTAGATGAAATGAATTGCAATATCAACATTTTTTTATTACAGCCACAAGAAACAATACACTTCAGAGAGTCCACAACGCCAGCGACGGCCATAAGATAAGAAAGGAAATTAGCTGGGCGAGATATTCTCAAAAGCGCCTTTCTTAAAACCGCTTAACAAGGTCTATTACCCTGCAGGTTTTCCATTTTTTAACCTTGCAGTGTCAAAAATTTCGCAAATCGATATACTTTGATTCAGGATTAATATCAAAATGTTTTGCTACTTAGACTTT
>BGPR01023364.1:7718-18437 GCA_013235015.1 Araneus ventricosus | reverse complement strand
TCGACAGTTTTACTCAAAAATATCATTTCTCGGAAAACGCATTTAAAATTTTCATGCAACATAAAATAATGCTTACAGTTCGGTCATAAAACAGCTGTAACTCCAATTGTAATTCACGTAGAGTAAAAAGTGAGACAGTTTTAGAAAGTTGGTTAAACAGGCTACAAAATTAAGTCATTTTTTGTTTTTGATAATTTCATCGAAAACGACGATTTTAAACCAGTCGGATATCTTAATTATATTTCTTAATATTTCCAATGTTTCGTATAATGTCTTAAAAAGGTGCAAAAGAAACATGTTTTGATTAATAAAATTGTGTAATTCAGTAAAACAGTTCAAAGAATTTACAGAACTTAATTCTGAAAGAATCTCTGAAATGATGCAATAAAACTGCAAATGGTTACATAATATGCGAGTAGCGCTGTAGTTTTGCCTCTATATTTTTAAAAATATTATATTTTGAGCAGTGCATTTGGGTAATATTCTGAACATGTTTTGCTGTAATAAGTAGCAGTATTAATAAAAATTTAAAATCCGAATTCGAACAGAGCATGGAATTCGAAATCTCATCAAAAGAAAGAATTCTCCTAGTTTACCAAATTTACTTCCCCTTTTTTTCACTAAGAGCTGAGTACATCTTTCATATAAAACCTCATTCATCTCAATATTCAAATTACAGAATTTCATTCCACGGCTCTTTCACTGTCACAGAAAAATCGTAGAAACTTCTGGTCTTATTTCTAAGGAACTTTTTTTGAACATTTCAACAAAAGAATATAGAGCCGCACTATCAGAAACTTGGAAAACTTCGTCCAGAAATTGAAAAATAGAATTTCATTTTATTCCAAAAATAGAAAAAAGGGAAAAAGAAAACAAATAACATTCCTATTCCTTTGGCGCGAAAATATATTTCGTCGAAAAGGCTACTAGAAGAAAAGTTCTAAAAACGAAATGAACAGAAAATTTTATTTTTTCCCACATTTTTTTATTAAAAAAATGTGGCAAAGCAATTCTCTTTTTCTTAATTATTTTTTTACTGCATTACTGTCTGAGTTGCGTTGGTTAAATCAAACTCCAGGATATTAAAGTTCAGTTAATGTCATTTTCGGACTGCTACTGTTTAAGGAAAAGGAAAGTTTCTTAGAGGCTGCAGATTGCTAGTTTGCTTTCAAGTAATAAATCTTTCATTTCGGGAGCAATTCTTTTGGCCAATTTTATGCCTTTTTTAAGAATTCTGCGTAAGTTCGGTTATACTTTTATAACATCAAAATTCCCCACTTCATTATAAATATGTTTAGATATTTCATAATAAAATTAGGAAGTTATTCTTCTCTAAAGCATTAAGAAATTTGTCTTTAAATACAGGCAGCAATTTTTAATTGTGACATTTCGGTGTACTTTTTCGACCAGAACAATTTCAACAACATGATAGATTAAATTCATTCTCACAAGATACACGTTAAATGTATCTTGCCAATTTAAATATGTAATCCATTTCGCATCTTTATTAGCTCCTCGTAACGCTAAGAACAATTCTTATGCTTTTTCACAAAGTCGTTTATTACTTACTTTTGTTCTGTTTGAAAACATTAAAACTTCTCTATATTTTCTTAACTAGATTTTAAATTATAACTTCAATTTCATGTTTTGAATATTCATTAGTTTCTAAGCTTTTTCTAACTTGCATAAATTATCCTTCTTTTTATATTGGCATGTATAGTATTCCTTAACATAAATCTTTAATGATGCATTTATTATTATTTTTTATTTTCTTTGGCTAAAATTACTTATTAGCTTACAATTTACTTTTAAATAAATCAGTTAACAGACAACCACACCATCGTGATTGATGAAACCTTCTTGCCTAAAGAATGCAGTTTATAATATGACGGAGGCTTATAACACAGTTTACAATATAATGCACGCTCAGATTTATGATCTGCGACGCATTGTTAAACAGCTCATAACAGTAAGAACAGTTCTTTTACTATTTAAGGTAATTGTTTATTTCTTTATAGTTTTCCTTTGATAATATAAATTTATTATTACTTTAGAATTTTAATGAAGTATTTTCGATGGTTTCTAATCTTAAAATGTGTCTGAATTATTTCAAATTGGATTTATTTTAAATTAGCATTAATTAAATTTGATCTAATTTTTGTTCGATGTTTTTTGCATTTAAAATATGTTTAGTTGGTTTTGTGCATATTCCTTAATAAATTATATTTCAATTTAAAGAGATTATATTCAGGTTAGTGCACAAAAATTGCGCTGAAAATTCTTTAAAATAAAATAACACTATCTAATAATTTTCCCTGGAAACATGAGAAATGCTCATACAGCAATTATTCTTCTTTACATTACAATAGCAAAAACTTATTTTTCTAGTCAGTAAGTTTGTTGTAGAAAACATTAACGCATCGTTATTCATAGAATACCGTACAGTACAGTGCTTAGTTACACTTAGATGACCCGCGAATGATTGTACATGAATTGAATCCATTTTCGAGGAAATAATTTCTTTACAATAATAAAATATCATAAAAATTTCAAACTACATGGAGGGTGTGTATTATATTTTTCATGAATCCAATGATAGAAACAATTAATTAGACTAATCAAGCTAATAAGTAATTAAGTTTTATAAGTACAGATCTTCTGAGAAAGTCCACATTCAAAATAAGGGAAATAGTTAGAATTAGTATTTTATTGAATCCATCTGATATTTAATTGTCGATTTTTTCTGATAAATTTATACTCTACTATTAAAATTTGTGATTTTATTTCTGTTCTTTGGCTTTAAGTAACTGGAGAGAGACGTAAGTAAGAAAATCGTCTGCAAAAAAACACTTCTTAATTTTACCTTTATATTTAAAAAATTTGAAGTGATGGTTAGATATTTTTCTAATTTACCATTTTTTATTACCATATAGCATTTAATTTACCATTTTTTGTGAAGCTAAGTTTATTGTTTAAAATTGTTTTGTACCATTAATTATTGTTTTCAAAAATGATTTGTCTGTTTGATACGTATTTAAACAAGAGTTATTTCAAAAGTTATTTTGTTATTTAAAATTATAAATTTATTAAATTATTCTTAAATTCATATACACCATTTTCTAGAACACCTTCATTTCCATTTATTTAACCCGTAAACAAAAGACCAACATGTCATTAGATTTGAGATTTCACAAAATGTATATTTTTCGGGTTGCTTTGCAACTTATTTAAAATTTGCAAATACCATTTTCAGAATATTATTTTTTAATTTAAGAACCCAGATTCAGCTTCATCGTTATTTCTACCCAACCACTAAACTCTTCAGAACTGTTTTACATTTAGTCTGTGACATCTTATCCTGCGATTTCCACGGGTAGTAAGTAAGTCTATTTTCTGTTGCATCCTGCAATTCTCGCATGCTATTGCGTATACTTAGACCTATTCGTTGAATCGGATTATACTAATGAAGCCTTGCACACAAATAAGAATTCGCTTCTTTCAAACGTATTTGAATATGTTTGCGAACGTTGCATCTAATTAGCTATTTAAAAAAATTCGGCCGTCAGAAAGTTAAAAAATAGTGGCATTCATTTCAAGCGAATTATCAAAAATCTTGAAACCAAAGAAAAGTAATCCTAAAGAAACGGAAGCTATTTAATTTTTCCTAAAGGATCCCACGTTGTTTCTAAATGGAGAGAATTTATTCTCATAAGATACAGCTAAACTATACCGGTCTAAGTTGGTTTATTGTACATTATCCATTTGAAAAATGAAAAGTGCATGACGTCAGAGCAAATATTAAACAACGCCTGCAGTGAGATGTTCGATGACATGTTCCTTTCTTCGTGTGATTATGCCGTTATTTGAATTCATTCATTAAAATTTAAGTCTAAAATAAAATAATCAAAAATTATCAGATAACTAAATTTGCAATAATTTGGGTTTTTCTTCAGAAGAAAGGCAATAATATTTCTTAATATTACCTTCACTAATTTCTGTTCAGTTCATTATGAAACGAAAGCATTATTTTCACATAACTAAGCTTTAAATTTAAGAAAGAACCCGCAGACAGAAAAGAAGCAGTGAAATTTTTTCAGTCAGAATAACTTAGATCCAAAATTGAATTCTAAAATAGTTTTCATTTCTATAAAACTATAACATTTCTACTTATTCATTTTCTCTAAAATTATGTAACCTTTTGAAGCAATTTTTAGAATTTAACTTTCAAAAGTTTGTCTCATTAAAATAACTAAAAAAATGTTTTTAATGATTACAAAAAGAAAGGCATGGGAATTATTTATTCAAATTAATTTTTTCTATTTACTCCCGCAAGATTGCTTTAAATTGAAATTTTAAAGACTTTTTCGATACTTCTCTTTGAATCTGAACCAAAAGCATTCTTTTTTATGGAAAATTAGTGAAAAATATAGAATTTTCAAAGTTTCTTTCTTTATGCTTTCGAAAAAATTTTATTGACATTTCAGAGTAATTTATTTTCCAGAAACGAGAATTTTAATAAATTAGAAAAATATAAAAAAATAATTTGATTTTTTGAAATTTATGTGTGTGGTATAAGAATAATTCTGATAAATCAGCAGAATGATTTGAGAATAAATGCCATTCAATTTCGATTTACCTTTCCACCAAATTTCTACATTTGTTTTCCTTATCACACAATTTTTGGATTTTATATTCATTTATTCTTAAAGATCAATGGACTAATCTTGCAACTAAATAATTAAATTTTGTTGTTATTTTTTATGTTAATTATATTGTGTGTTTTCGTAATTGTGTGTGTCTGTAACTATGTTTCATGTTAGTAAATAATTATAAATGTTATTGTTGTTATTGTCTATTGTTGTATCCATTTAATGAAGACACACTCGGTTACAGCTCTTTATTAAAAATCAATAAGAATATTTCTTAGGCAATTACTTAAGACAAAAACTTTCTTCGTAATGGATGACAGAAACTACGTAATGGATTCTATTCACGTGACGTCAGGATCACATGATTAGCAAAACTGCGCGTAGTTCATCATACTGCACGTTGTCTTGATCTGAGTTTTGACATCGCTTCGTATTTCCATCTCCAAGATATGCAATCTGTTATAAACATGAATTGTCGTCATACAGGTGACGTGAATCACTTCAGTATGGTGTATTTTTAATTGAAATATATTATAAAAATTGTATTAATAATTTTATGTTATGAAACAGATTAAAAAATTATTATTAATTCGTGATCATAAAATTTGAATTGTAAAAAACGAGTTGTTATTACTTTATGCGTATTAAAACTATAGCTCTTATCATATACATTAGTAAAACCTTCTCATAGCATAGGAATGTAGAACTACTGAAGACAATAAATAATATAAAATAATATAAACGTATATAAAATAATACTACAAGTAAAACTCACAAGTTATGCAAGAATAATAAGGTTCTAATAATAATTAAATTCTAAACTATATTTTTAGTACTTTGCACTTAATTCTATATTCGAAGCTGTTCTCACATAGCATTTTTAGTTTCTATGCTATTTCAAAATAAATCCTTTCCTTAATTGATTCAAAAAGAAACCGTGATGGATGTATTAAAAATAATGCTATATTAAATAACCTTTTTTGCATGAATTGAAATCTAACACAAATCATTTTTCCCTGCAGGGAATAGCCTTTCTCTTTCTTATCATGCTTATCTTCTGTTTTGCCATGAATAAGAGAAAAAAGATGAATAACAGAGACTATCATAAATAACCTTAGTCTGTCCACACATAACAAATTCTTTAAATTCTTACACAAACTGTCCGCTTTCATTCAATGCTTCTCCCCAAAGTGTGATAGATTGGCTCATAGTTGCAAATCCAAATAGCGAAGACAGGGAAAACGCTATTCTGCTGAAAGACTCCTGAAAAGAACAAGCAATATAAAAAAATCATGAAAAAGAAAACAACCGTCAGACAAATAATCGCTTTTGTCAAAAGATAAAAAAAAGTAAATATCCATACTGTTATATTATTCTTTCTTTAAACGCAACAATGGCGGTTACTGCTATGGAAGATTCATATCGTTCGGAATTCTGTGTGAAAAGCAAAGAGCAGACGATATTTTATTAGATTCAAAAATATTAAGACCGGGTAATAAATAAAATAAATATTGTTCTCCTTTTTTTTCTTTTATCGTCTTTCAAGAAATCTAGGAAAGAGTAAACAACCTTTGCAATGACTAATTTATTGAAAGAAACACGTCGGTTGCCATCTTTTACCGCACAGAAAATTCAGAATTCTTTTTTCGCCATGCGTTTTCGTGATCGTAAAACCCTTTGCAATTTATCATTTAGAAGGTAGAACAAATAGAAGAGCTAGACTATACGGGAGCAAAAGTGCAATTCAACGATCTATCAAACTTTAAAGCACTTTTATTGTCAAGAGTGTGACAAATTCGATATCGGCATGGGAAAGAAACGTTCATCTTACAGTCTTAGATATTTCTCGAAAGCGATAATTGAGTTGGAACGGCGACGGAAAGAAAAAATGGTAGGTGGGGAGAAGCCTTTTATCCATTTTTACCGGAACCTGAAATACCAACTGCAGATTGGATGTGAAGTGAAGAACTTTTTTGTTACTTTTTTCTGCAAACCTTCTTTTCAGGATGACAACGATAGATTTCCCAGGCAACCATTAATATTTTACCCCTGTTTCTTAAGCTCTTGAAATAAAAGACGTAGAATAGGGATTGGTAACATGCGACCTTTTTTCGGAAATGTTGATTTTATGTGGGGAAATATAAACATGATTGATAAAAGTACAAAGCTGTTGGAATTTTCATTTATAATAAATCCCCTCGTATTTTTCTTAGTTAACCCAAATATTGTCTTTAAAAACAGGTAATACATACAGAAAAGATTTTAGATACCAAATATTCGCTTTGAATACAAATGGGGAAAGCAGGAAAGTTGTATAATAATTTCAGATTCTAATTTGTTTATTGAAGCAAGCATATAGACATTTATTTTACTTTATTCTTTTTTAAAAAGATTGAAAATATTTTAATTAAATTGAAGTCTTATTTTCTAGGGTTATTTTTTGCCTTTTTTTCAAAATGAAGCTTTGTATAATAATGGTATTCCAGAACTGCGTTCTCATTAATATATTTCATTTTTTAAACGAAAAGTTAATTTAGATATTTTCATCTATCAGTATTCCATATGAAGTTAATTAGACTATTCCATACCTTCGGTTGTCTAAATTGTGTAAAATTATTCAAAATTTAATTATTATATTTTAATTATTAATTTTAGTTAAATTTTCCACGTTATTTCTTTCATTCTTTTACAGTTTCTCAGTTTTAAAAATTATTTAGATCACATAGAATTTCGAAAATATTTTGTGGGGGATTAGCATTTCTTTAAGGTATTTAAATTTACTGCAGAATAATTATTGGAATTATCACGGAATTTTATCTTTCAAATAAACTTAACTAAAAAAGTGAAAATCATGCGCCGATTTCCTTTTAAAAATTATTTGTTAGAGTTTATAAAATTGATGAAAAAACCTTTCAATATTTACCTTAAATTCAAATTTAAAAAGAAACAAAGACTGGTAATAAATTTGTTCCATACTAGAAATTTGAGACAAAAACATAATAATCACGATTGACAAGACTTATAAGCTAAGTGATGGTTTTACTGAAATGTATTTGTACGAGTATTAATGTTACATTCAATGTAATTAATCGTTTATTATTAATAATATTAACCGTATTTTTAAACGGTTATTATTAGTAATAACAGGAGTATTTATACGATTATTTTAAATAATAATCGGAATTTTTATGCGGTTATTATTACCTCCTAAGCTATCTGATCCTTAATTGCTTGAGACCACTTTCTTGTTTATAAGCTGTGCCCAAAGATTAAGGGTCATCTTCTCCGAATTAGCTGGTCATTGCACTTTTTTAGATTATTGTGTGAATATCTTACACGTAGTCTACAAATTTCCAAAGTTTAATCCCGAACCATTGCGTTTTGGTTGTCTTTGAGTTTTTGTATTATGTTTCTTGTTTGTTTTGATATATATATATATATATATATATATATATATATATATATACATATATATCAATGTCATGAAAATCAATCAATGTTGAATTTAAATGGAAAGACTGTCGTTTATTGGTAAAGGCATATAAATGCTCATCAGGGGTAAATAAGTGAAATCTGTACGAACCGCTAAAAAATTAGAGAGATCAAAATGCTTTCTGCGAACAGTGTTAGCATAAATCTAAAAACACTGCCTTCAACTCGATCATTATGATAGACCAAGAATTCGAATGAAATACCAAATATTAGAAATAATTTTACGTACCTAAGACTGAGGGATACAGCCAACGGGAGACAGGACAAAGAAATGAAAGGAACGCGTCATGTAGGGTCCGGATGTTTGCGAAATATCAAGTTACTTTCTTCTGCGCCAAACTTCTAAGGTTGGGGAGAGTTTCGATTAAGATTAAGATACCGATGGAAACAAAGATTAAAGCGAACTACATTGAGAAAACGATGAATATTAAAGATATGATGATGAAAAAGGAAAATTTTAACAAATGTTGTATTTAAAAGTTAAGTAGGAAACAGTAATGATGAAAAGGGAAAGTGATAACAAAATATTGTATTTAAAAGCTAAGGAGAAAACGGTAAGTATTAACAAAACGGTCTTGTTTTATATATATATATATACAAGTATAACAATATATCAAATGCCAATCGATCTTAGGAATCGATTACGTCGCATTAAATTCTAACTTTAAAGGCTCCATCCTTCTGCGAAAGCCAATTGTTGGAAAAAAAGCAAAAAGTATAGGAGTAAATCTCCAAAATATTTCAAGATAAGAACAAAAAAATAACTAAATGATTACCAATTCAATGTCATAGCAATTATAATGCTAAGAGCTATATACGAAATACAGTTCCGCATTTATAGTGAAAATATTATAACTAAATTAGGTTATATATACTAAAACATCATTAATATATTAAACTATAAATTTAATTTTTAAAACTCATTATAGTAACATATTTTAGTATGAAAATATACTTTAAATTATGATGCAATCTTAAAATAAAAAAAATCTTATTCTAAAAATAGTGGCGCCATCTACCTATGTAGTGATGCACTAAAATCTATGTGAATACCATAAATATAAATATTTCAAAATAATTAATTCCGAAAGAATATTAATTTAAAGTTGTTAAAATTTTTTTGTTAACATAAGCAAACATGAAATTATATATTTATATATATAGCCATATATATATATATATATATATATATATATATATATATATATATATATATATATTATATATATATATATATATATATATATATATATATATACAACATCTTGATTAAAGGTGAAACAAGATTCAGGTCAAGGAGAAGACGTTTGTTCGTCAATCCTTTTATTCAGTTATTGAGGATATTTCTTCTAGAAAAGGATTTATGTACGAAGCTCATGACCAGAATTAAGTTAACGCGAAGACACGAAGCACGCGACTTTGTTATTCGGTTACATGTTGGAGGAAGAAAAGGGCGAGGAATGCAGAACGTTTAAGTACCCAGAGAAGAATTTTCCTTAACGAACTCGTGACTCGAAAAGAAAGTTATAGTGCCTTATTACGATAGAGTAAAAGTAATTAAAATGAGGTTCGTTAAAGTGATTTAAATTAATGAAGTTGAAAAATTAAAATATCACACACACACACACACACACACACACACACACACACACACAACAACAACACACACACCACACACACACACACACACACACACACACACACACACAACACAACAAAAAAATATTTAAATTTTCTTCATGTCAGTTCTTACTATTACCAGGATATTGAAAGCAACTTATCAAGTAGGTATGAAGTCGCCTACTCGAGATATTAAAGATTTGGAAAGAAATATTGCCTGTTGCGATTGTTGCAAGCAGGATATTGGTGACGGATCAACTTTTGGAAAACATTTATTCGGTGCTAAAGATTGCTATTCAATCTTTGGCGATATAGAACGGAAAGATTATTTGGTTTATTTACGAAATTTACCATTTGCTGGTAAACCTTATTTTCTGGTTTTTCCTTATGAATATCAACGAAACCACCTAGACCTTATTAAAGTTCACTACATTAAACCAAGTTCATTACTTTTCCAGACAGAAATATTACGAGTAGAATCTTCCTGTTGAATGTAACGGGAAACGCCAATTCGACTTGGTCGAAAACCTCTGGAGATTTATGAAGGACAAGGACTAATTCTTTTGTAATTAGGTTAGCTGAAACAGACACGGGTGTGGAAGAATTAATCGGGATTGATGGTGGCATTTCTGATTAGTTTGCGAGTCTCCCTATTCAGGTATTAAAGATTTATAATGAAATTCAGTATATTGTTGGGTTTATTAGAGCTTGTATACTCATTGGGTTGGATCTCATTCATGAAGATTTTTCGATATACATTGATTGTTACCCAATCGTTGGGTTACGGATTGGGTGAAGATTATTAAACTTTCTTGAGAACTTAGGTTTTTGATGCTAAATAACGACAACTGATTTGTCTCTACAATAATAAAGGCGAATGTGTGTGTACTTTGATGGCTTCATAACAGAGACCGCTGGGCTTGCACTTTCTTTGTGATGGTTCAGCCCCACCCGACTT
>BGPR01023363.1:0-23949 GCA_013235015.1 Araneus ventricosus | reverse complement strand
TATGTTTGATAAGGTGGCAATAGTCAAGATGTTCTCTGATCTCTGTTGGTGGGACACTGCACGATCATAATGAGGTTTTAATTACGAACGAGATGTTTACTTCATCTCTTGAAGTCCACTTAGCCACGGCATGGCATACGAATATTTGATAAGGTGGCATAGGTCGAGGTGTTCTATCTCTGTGGGGTTGGGGACTGCGATCTACATAATGAGTTTTAATTCAACGAACGGATGTTTATTCTCTCTATGAGATGTCACAGCCACGGTGACATGCATGTATGTTTGATAGGTAGCATGGAGTCAGTTCTCTATCTCTGCATGCGGTGGGGACACTGCACGATCACATATGAGGTTTTAATTCAACGAACGAGATGTTTCTTCATCTCTATGAGATGTCACTTAGCCATGGCACATACATAATTATTTGTAAGGTGATAGGTCGAGGTGTTCTCGTCTGCTCATGGGTTGGGGACACTGCACGATCTACTAATGAGGTTTTAATTCAACGAACGAGATGTTTGCTTTCATTCTCTGACATGAACTTAACGGACATAGGTATGTTTGATAAGGTGGCATAGGTCGAGGTGTTCTGATCTCATGCGGTTAGGACTGCACGATCTACATAATGAGGTTTTAATTCAGTTGAACGAAACTCTATGCATGTCACCGTGGCTAAGTGACATCTCATAGAGAGATGAAGTAAACATCTCGTTCGATGAATTAAAACCTCATTATGTAGATCGTGCAGTGTCCCCGAACCCATATAGTATCAGAGAACACCACGACCTATGCCACCTTACCAAATATATCTATACATGTCACCGTGGCTAAGTTACATCTCATATAGAGATAAAGTAAACATCTCGTTCGTTGAATTAAAACCTCATTATGTAGATCGTGCAGTGTCCCCGAACCCCATAGAGAGATCAGAGAACACCTCGACCTATGCCACCTTATCAAATATATCTATGCATGTCGCCGTGGCTAAGTGACATCTCATAGAGAGATGAAGTAAACATCTCGTTCGTTGAATTAAAACCTCATTATGTAGATCGTGCAGTACTTACTACCAGTTGAGGGAATGATGAATTCCCAAAAATGTATTTAAATACTAGAAGACAAAGTTGTGTCTGTATGAAAACGTTCGTTAATCAAACAGCTTTTACATCTGGATGTCCTAGCAACTTACTACCAGTTGAGGGAATGATGAATTCCACAAAATGTATTTAAATACTAGTAGTATCAATCTTAATCAAACAGCTTTTACATCTGTATGTCCTAGCAACTTACTACCAGTTGAGGGAATGATGAATTCCAAAAAATGTATTTAAATACTAGAAGACAAAATTGTGTCTGTATGGAAACGTTCGGTGACGGTGTGTTTCCGACAAGATATTGCTCCATGCCATAATTCTAAGCTGGTAAAAATAAGTTTTCGAGAAAGATGTTAAAAAGTTTTTTATCGGCCTGGTAATTCTCCATGTATAAATCCCATAGAAAATTGGTAGAACATTGTGAAGTAAGATGGACTGCTCAACCAAGAGAAAAATGATTGAGAATGTCATAAAAGTTTGAGTTCTTGATGACGACGTCAAACATTTATGCTCTAAATATGTGGATTCCATGCCGGGCCATGTAGAGAATATCATTAAAGCTAGAGAATGTCATATTTACTACTTTTACATTAAACATACTTTTACAGTTAGATACCAACCATATTAGGCAAAATTTCGTAAATGAAAAGGATAAGATAACTTACCTATAAAAGCAAAAACTCTGCAAGGCTTGAAGATCTTCCAAACATATTTTTCTTCAAATGCATCGTGGACGTATCCGCATGGAGCTTTCGGACGCTTATATTTCGGAGAAAAGACGCTTCCAGTAGGTGCTTTCTGAAAATAATGGATTTTGATATTGTTTAGATCATACAAAAAGTATTGTTTGAAAACATCTAGAAATATTTAGAACAATACATGTTTCACCGGTAACTCACTTGATTGTTGAAACTAGTTTCCGCTTTTAACAGTACTTTGCATTGTTTAATCATCTTTAATTGTTAGTAAAAAGAGAGATGGCAAAACAGTTGAAGCTTCTAAATCTAAGCAATGTATCTAATATTTAAATAATCTAATTAATATATTTATATTTAAAAACGTATGGAACTTATCTGTATATATAAAATAATTGGTAAAATAAAAGGACCAGTTCCAACTAATGGACCTATTCCGACACTTTTTATTTCATACTAGCCGCCTTCGGCGACCTGCTTGGTAGCCAGAAATAAAATTACAACTGAATCTCTTATAATTTTATATTCTTGCTTCCCTAAATAAAGTAATTTTAAACTGAAAATTATGCAAAAAATATTTTTAAAAATTTATTAAAATTAGAGAAAAAATCGTACGCCAACTTATTGATATCATGGAAAAGGTAATTTTTAATATTTTTCACATGATGTAAAAATAATATTTATGCTATAATATTTTCGGAGGTTAGTAAGAAGAAACGCTAGAATTTAGCTTAATTTCTAATTAATTAAAATTCTAATTAAATTTTTTAAAAACGGCTCCGAGGTGCACATTCCCACACTCCAAAGTATGTTTGTGCCAAATTTCGTTGCTCTAATCCTAGCGGTCTGTCCTGTAGAGCGCCAACACACGCACAGACAAACACACAGATACACAGACACACACACATTCTCCTTTATTTTTAGTAGAGATGAAAGCTTCAAACTCATAGATATGTCATCAGCGGTTGCCTGTGCCCCACAACACGCGACTTTCGAAAGAAATCGAAAAATAACACAACTTCACTGTACATTCTCTATGGGGGAACAACTTCGTCGAAGTCCTCTAACCATTGTACCGATTTCGCCAATTTTTATATCAGACTAGCCGCCTTAGGCGACCAGCTTGTTCGCCTTCAATATAATTTCATTTGAATCTTGCATCATTTTATATTCATGGTTCCTTTAACAACGTAAGCAGATCGTAATATATAATCGTATAGATCTTTTAGTGGTCTTGCACCTGTTCTGTTCATTGTCTTCATAAATGTCCCTAAGGGAGTCAAGTAACTGATCATGTCATGTAACATCTAATTGCAAGTTGTAAGCGCCATCTTCAATTTCTTATTCCTCTTGGAAAATATGCATTCGATTTCAATATTAAAATGGCGCAAAACATTTTATGACCAGCGGCACGTTTGCTGAATTAAAACATGCTGAAAAAGAATGAAAGCATAGCAGCCATAATCCTTCAGCTTACTGGATATATTTCTTCATATATCTAATATCTCAGGAAGCTTGGTTTACAGATTCCACAAAAATTTTGATGAAATAAAATGCATTATGATATTACCTTAGCTTTCGACAACGATAGAGAAACACGCATTTAAATATTTGTTTCAACAATGAAAACGGTTTGAATTGCAACAATGAAAAGTATCGTTGTAAATTATGCCAAAAAATATTTTAAAAAGGTAATTAAAATTAGAGATAATATTTTACGGCAACCTAATTGATATCATTGAAAAGGTAATTTTTTGCACTTTCAGATGGCGTAAAAATGATTTTTGTGCTGTAATATTTTCGGAAGTTATTAAGAAAAAACTCCAAAATTTCGCTTAATTTTTAGTTAGTTGAAATTCGAATTCAAATTTTGAAAAATAGGGCTCCGAGGTGCACATTCCCACCTTCCAAAGTATGTTTATGCCAAATTTCGTAACTCTAAATCCAGCGTTCTGCCCTGGAGAGCACCAAGACACATACATTTTCTTCAGTTCTGAGAGCAACTGAAAAAAATTGTTTACCTCTATACATTCTCTATGGGAAAAAAACCTTGACAAATCGATCATTTTTATTTTGTAAGAAAACTTATGACCCCTTGATATATCTACAATTGTCGCTTGCCCAACTTCATGTGCACATTCTCTTTAGGTAAATACCTTGCTAATCGATCATTTTTAATTTATGCTAGCTGCCTTTGGCGACCATCATTTTCGCCCGGAATATAATATCAATTGACTCTTTTATTTAAAATTAGATAGACTTTTCCTGTTGACAAATGAATTTTGAAAATGAATCTTCAATTTTCTATCAAGACCACATGCTAAATTTCACTTATCTAGCTCATTGTGGTTTTGAGTAATCGTGTTCACATACGCACGAGGGAACAGATCGACAAACAGTCAACCACTTGACAGATATGGTCCAAATTTTAAATTGATCTATAATTTTGTTGATAAAAATCATACGCATATTCATCCCTCTAGTTCGTTGCGTTTAAGAGATTTTGTGTTCACATTCACATAGATAGACAGACAGATTTCTAGAAGAATTTGATGGATATTTAATAATTTGGTGCAATGACCGCATGCATATATCGCCCATCTATTTCATTCTGTTTTTAAGTTTCCGTGTTGACATGCATGCTGACAGTCATAATAAAAAAATGTGCTTATAGGACACAGGGTGGTGTAAAATGTGGATATTGATCAAAATCTCTAAGTCGAATTTTATGTCGGTTTCAATACTTTTTCTTTGTATATTTCGCATAGGATAAAGAAAAAAAAGGAATTTTACTTTAATTGTAAGCACAGTAGAAAACCAAGAAATACACTCCGAAAGAATAGAATTAAACAAACAAGGAATCCATTCTAATCCACTTTTTCAAGGGCCATAGACTATATTCGAGATGGATTATGTATGTTTAAATTTATTTTAATTGCTAATTTAATTTTATTTTATTCTCTTTATACAGAAACGCACCGTTTATACATTTCTCATTTATACGCCGTTTCATTAGAGTCATTCGCATTCATTGTAATGATAAAGTACTTCGTTTATACGACGCGGAGTCATTAGATTCATTAGAATAGATTTATTATTAGATTCATTTATTATTAGATTTATTTATTATTAGATTCATTTATTATTAGATTTATTTATTATTAGATTATTTATTTATTATTAGATTTAGATTATTTATTAAGGATTATCATTAAGGATTAGAATTAGATTATTTATTTATTATTAGATTTATTTATTATTAGATTCATTATTAGCTTTATTATTAGATTCATTAGATTAGATTAGTATTAGATTCATTAGATTAGATTTCATTAGATTAGATTCATTAGATTAGATTCATTAGATTAGATTTCATTAGATTAGATTCATTAGATTAGATTCATTAGAGTCATTCGCATTCATTGTAATGATAAAATACTTCGTTTATACGACGCGGAGCATCGGTTATACGTCGTTTTCTCCCATTCTAAAATGTGATAGTGTCCTCTTTTCTAGTTTGTAAATTGCCATTAAGACACAATGACTTCGAAATTATTGACAATTGATGAATTAATTAAAGACAAATTGTTTGGTGTTTATTTAAGAGTACGTCGCGTCTCGTGTCTTCGAATTCGAAGTTACAGCTTCCAACATTCGCTAGAACGTGGAAGTTACCTGGTTGATCCAGCCAGAAGTCGTTTCCTTGTCTCATAGATTAAGCCATGCACGTCTAAGTGCATGCTGTTTTAAACCAAGAATCTATCAGTCATGGTTCCTTGGATTGTACCTTACTACTTGGTTTAGTTTAGTTTAATAATATTTGCGTCCCCTTTTGAAGCAACATCAGGGCTATTTTGGGACGAACCTCTTAATTTTGAGACACGGCTGGATGCCGAGGACGACACCTGAGCTGGCACCCCCACTCCAAACTTCCGCACCACAGCATTCTAATTTTTATATATTAATTGCCTGTTTTCATGTGTTTTTCTGCCATACATGAAGTGTATATGATGACAATACCAATACCGTTGAAAGTCTTCGATGTTGTAGTCATCTCTGCGTCCGAGAAGCAATGTTCTTGTTATTGTTTATATGTCTACACGTCTATCTGTTATGTACCAGGAAAAATATGCATTTTTTCGATACTGTCTTTGCTTACAGATGCTTTGCCACTCTGTTTATATAAAATATTAAAAAATATTTATTTATTTATGTCTATGGAAACTATTGTGGTAAAAAGTAAAAATATATTATTATAAAATTTATGAAATCAGAAAAAAAGAACACAAAATCAAAGTTAAAATCAGTAAAAAAATATATATTTTAATTTTATGATGGTATAAAATGTTATTTTACGGATAACAATTTGTTGCTATAAAATTATTTTTATATCTGTTATATTTATATATTACTGTTATATTTTATATGTTTTATTTATTATATACTATTTTTATTGCTTCTTATTACTTCTTTCTTATTACTTGTCTTATTCTTTGATCTACTAATATTTATTCTTATTTTTATGTTATAAAATTTTTTATATCTGTTGTTATTAAAATTATTTTAGAGGATTTTTATCCTGTAGAAATGTATTCTTACAGATTATAGTTTAAAGTATAATTGAGCTGCTATAGACGAAACTGATAGGAAACAGTAAAAGAAAGTGGACATTCTTTATTTCGTTAGTATATATTAGATTGATGCTAATCGATAAGTACTCCAGTTTATAGAACATAAAATGTAGTTGATACTGGGTAGTGGAACATGTAGATAGTACGAGAAACGTAACATTATTGTATGTTACTTATGAGTCTCAAAAGTTTTTTCCAAAATAAAAGTAAATAAATTTAAAATGATAATTTTGCAGCAATTTTAATGGTATTAAACCTTATATGTGATACTGTCGCTGGCGTTCTTCAAGTTTACTTTGAAAGATATCTAAGGGTCATACGCCATTTTACCTTGAAGATGGAAAAACTCTCAAATTGATACATTACAACTCTTAAAAAAAAAACATTTCAAAACTAACTTTTTTTCCTGAAAATATACGTTTTTCTATATTGTGCACACATTTTCTAATTCTTAACATTGGTAAGTGTATTTATTTAGAGAGAATAAATATAGGTATATTCTTGGACAAAGAAGATAGATACTCACCATGCATGATTTGACAAAAATATTGGCCAACATAATCATTTTGGGTATCTAAGTAATCTTCAAACAGTCTGTTTAGAAACTGAGCCAATCTTATTTAGAATTTGTAAACTTATTCTATATTAATATGATAAAATAAAAAATAGTACTTTTAAAATTTCTAACATTTCTAACCCCTCCAAATAAATCTCTTTGAGAAAAAATATGTACAAACTGTGGGTCTCAATTTGTAGAACATATACATAAGTATGTTCGTAAAAAATTTAAAAAATATCATATAGTTTTTAGATATCAAAGAGTTCTATGGATAAAAAAAAATCAATTTCGAGATACAGCTTTAAAGATAAGCCATATCATTGTTATTGAATGGATAGATAAGATTTTTTTCTTCAACTTCTATAATTATGGGAATCTTTTAATGCGGTTGTTTGTAAATTTTTCAGAGAAGACTAAGTGAATAATTTATAGCCTATTTTATAAAAGAATAGAAAAGTCTGAGATTTGGAGTCATACATGTCTCTTAACGTACCTTGTGAACATGAATTACAGAAAACCATTTGGTGAATATCTTTCATGGTGTATTAATTGTCGTTAACATTTTATAAAAAAACATAACAGTGGTTTTAGGATTAACGCCACCGCAGCTACAGACGGCGGTTTTCGTGCCGCCAATTGGTCATGGTTTTTGTTAATTCTTGAACGAAATCTTTCAACGCGCACGCTAGCCAGTCATGGCGGTTTTACGCGCCACCTTGGCGGTTTTTTGCACTTCTGAAATTAACGCCACCGCAGCAGTGCTGGTGATTTGGCGGTTTCTTGGCTATTGATCAGCCAACGATTTTTGTTTTGCCGTGCCGCTATCTCTTTATTTTGACGCGCTTACACCAGTAAGCGGTGGTGGCGATACGGTGTACTACAATAGTTTTCCTTATCTACGTCAATTCTGGATTCCCTCTGAGAATAGTCAGTTTAACATTAAAAAAGATATTAAACGGAAAAATCTAGTGTCGATTTGTTTAATAAGCATTTTTAAGTACTAGAAGTTGAACGATATCATCTGAGGCTGAGAAATAAAATCTTCTCTCATTCTTTCATGAAATGAGTAAAACTTGTTCTGGTCCGAACTTTAACTATAAATGAAGTCGATCGTTAGAAAAATGCTTATATTCCTGTGTCTCAGTTTTAGTTTTCATTCTACTGGGACGCAGATTACTGAAAAGTTACTGAAAACCGTTTTTTTTTTTCTAAAACCGAGGACACATAAAAAAAGACAGGGTAGAAAAACGAATTTATTTACCGAAAAAGTTATGTCTCAAACATTGTTATTTTCGACACACGCATCAAAGATTCCAGGCATTTTCAAACTGTAGGATCAGGCTCTGATCCATCCTCGAAGAACGTTGCCGTGAGAGGAGATGAGCCCAACGTTGTTCTGAACTCCTCGTTTTTTTCTGCGAGGCCGCGGATGCGCTGAAGGTAGGGTCTCGGTGCGAAGAACTTAAGCATTGATCGATCCCGCACAAACCACTCTTTCAGTTTAGCTAAGAAAGGGAATAATACTACGCAACGGACTCTGGTGGGAGCAGACCCCTACCATCCATGCTTACGCGCCAACAGCTCAGCCTCAAACCGGTTTATGCTAGCGTTTGCAATAGAGGTTATGGTTAGAGACACAAGAGTCGCCAACACCATTCCTACCAGAGAGACTCGTTGAGTGTTAACTAATAAGAACATAAAAGCACCCATGTTTCCACTCTTGTACTCTTAAAATTAGATTGATGGCACTAGAATTCTTTTCTCATATCGTATCATTCCTCCATTCCAGGAACACAATAAAAATATATATAGAGCCAATAAGATTTGAATCAAAAGAGTCTATAGTTTTTTTACCTTTTAATATTCTAAAATACACTGTTAGGTAAATCATAAGAGAGTTTCAGATAGTTAATAACTAATAACATGGTCTGTCGAGATTTTTCATTTGATTATAAAAATTCATGAAGTTGATCAGTCTCAAAGATTATTGGGGTGCTTGTTTCTTCAGTAGATATGCCAAAATGTTTGAAGTAATTTAACAAATATAGATTACAAACTAAATGCTCGAGTAAATCTTGGTTTCATTACAATAAAATCAGGTTTTGCCTCTTTGGTATTTTCCCGACGAGTTGTGTTCTGCCTTTCAGATCCTTTTATCGTCTAATCCTAAAATTGGAAAAGAGAATAAATATTTCATTTTTAAATTCTCCAAAGACGAGATATTGGTTAATGCTCTTCTAAGAGAGTTTTCACATCACGTTTGATCTTATCTAAACATCACTTATATATTGTTTCTCTTGGTACCTTTTTTCAACGATTTCGCTTATAAATTCAAGGCTTTGATTTTTTCTATCATCCTGTATTTTTCGGATATAGTTTTCGATAATCACTTTTCAATGATTAATACTCATTTTTCTCTTTCTGAAATTTTTTTCTTTCTCTTCTATTTGTCTTTCACGTTACTGTAATGATCTTTCTCTCTTTTTCAACAAATATTTCAGCTTTCATAACCTTTCATCTTTTTCATCAAACATGAATTTCGATATGAACTTTAATATTTTCTTCTGAATAATGTATATTCATTTTTTCAATATTTTGTCATAATTCGATTATCTTTTTATCCGCATACATTGGAATTTCATTATATCCAAATTTTCAGCCAATTTCGTAATTATTTATCATAATGTCATGAATTTTGATATTCCATAACTTTTCGTTAGCTGATAATTTCACATACCTTTTCTCACCAGAGCCACCAGTATTTCTGTAGACCTAATATTCTTCTCATATATCAGTAATTATAATTTTTTCAGGCATTGCTTTCACTGTAATCTTTTCAAGTATTATTGCTTACGCTTCTGCATTGCTTCAAATTTATGTTATAAATATGTAATCACATATCAATTGCGAATATAGAACATGATACACAATAAAACGTGAATAATTCAGTAAGTGTGCACGATGATTGAAACTAGTTTTATAATGAACGTCTTTTGTTAAGGCGATAGCGTAAATCTCATTCAGGTATCATGGAGTACCGTACTTTCTCCAATAAGCACCTGCATGCTCAGCTATGGTATTTAAGTCTTATCTAAAGGAACAAATATTCTGAGAATTTCAGCAATGAATACCTGTCGTATAGAAAACAATTGTTCTTTTCTACATAGTAACATAGCGTTGCAGTTAATACGCACCGACCTTTCTCCCTAATGATCAATAACTTCTTCACAGTAGAATTCCATGAAGCAATCTTGTTTATGATAACATATTTACTAGCTATATCTAGTGGAAATGTATATTAATAAAAGAAAATCTGCTTTGACGATCTTTCCTGCTCAAATAACTTTGAGTTCAATTACAGATTTGGCCAAATGATCAGAGTTATATAAGCTTCTATCTTCTAGGATGAAGACACTTGTTTGCTATCCATTTAAGTATTAGCGAATTGTATTAAGAGCACTAAAAACGTTTTGACCGATGTCAGATCACGTGTCTGATGAACTTTGAGTACAGAGCAAAAACAGAATATTTTACAGTGTATAATTCGCTTTGTAGGAATTCTACCTCACAAGAAATGAATGAACAAAGGTCGTCAGTCATGGTCAGTGATGAACTTTTCTGATGACGATGCAACAAATGAGAATATTCAATTATGTTTCGCTTTTGAGACCTTTCGCCCCAACTAAGAATAGAGAACACAACCATCACGTCTATGAGAACCTTTGACGACAGATGCAAATTCGAGAATATTTTCAATATGCTTTCGCTTTGAGACCTTCGACCCACTAAGAATGAAAGAATAACTGATTAACGTCATCACGTGCCATGATGAACTTTCGACGACAGATGCAACAAATGAGAATACAATATGTTTTCGCTTTTGAGACCTTTCTCCATCAAGAATGAAAGAATCAATAATCGTTACCTGTCATGATGAATCCTCATCGACAGATGCAACAAAATGAGAATATTTTCAATAGCCGCTTTGAGACCTTCTACCATCAGAATGAAGAATCACTAATCGTCGTCATGGTGTTCATGGATGAACTTTTGATCGATTAGATGCAAAAAAATGAGTTTTTTTCAATATGTTTTCAACTTTTTGAGATCTTCACCATCAAGACGAAAGAATCATAGCTTAACGTCTTGATGATCTTTTGGACAGATGCAACAAATGAGAATATTTTCCAAGTTTTCGCTTTTGAGACCTCTACCCATCAAGAAATGAAAGAATCAATAACGTCACTGTCATAAACTGATGAACTGACACAGATGCAAACAAAACGAGAATATTTTCGATATGTTTCTGCTTTCGGAGACTCCTTCCACCCATCAAGAATGAAAGAATCAACGACCCATCATGCCGTGCATGATGAACTTTGACGACAGATGCAACAAATGAGAAGATTTTCAATATAGGCTTTTGAGACCTTCACCCATCAAGAATGAAAGAATCAATAATCGTCACGTGGTCTACATGAATCCTTTGACGACAGAGACAAAATGAGAATATTTTCAATATGCTTCGCTTTGAGACCTTCTACCCATCAAGAATGAAAGAATCAATAATCGTCATCAGTCTATGATGAACTGACGACAGATGCAATAAATGAAAGAATATTTTCAATATGTTTCGCTTTTGAGACCTTCTCCCAATCAAGAAATGAAAGAATCAATAAGTCATCACGTGTCTCATGAACCTTTGACGACAGATGCAACAAATGAGAATATTTTCACATGTTTCGCTTTGAGACCTTCTACCATCAAGAATGAAAGAATCACAATCAACAATGTCATGATGAACTTTGACGAGGCATGCAAAAATGAGAATATTTTCAATCCGCTTTTTTGAGACCTTCTACCCATCAAGAATGAAAGAATCACACCGTCATCACGTCTATGATGAATCCTTTGACGACAGATGCAAATAAAATGAGAATATTTTTCAATATGTTTTCGCTTTTGAGACCTTCTCACCATCAAGAATGAAAGAATCAATAATCGTCATCACGTGTCTATGATGAACTTTGACGACAGATGCAACAAAATGAATTATTTTCAATATGCTTTCGCTTGAGACCTTCACCCAGAATGAAAGAATCAATAATCGTCATCACGTCGCGATGAATCCTTTGACGATAGATGCAACAAATGAGAATATTTCGATTTTTCGCTTTGAGACCTTCACCATCAAGAGAAAGAATCAATAATCGTCATCATGTGTCGATGAACTTTGAGAAGATGCAACAAAATGAGAATATTTTCAATATGCTTTCGCTTTTGAGACCTTCTACCCTACCGGGAATGAAAGAATCATAATCGTCAATACGTCTAATGATGAACCTTTCAATGACAGATGCAACAAATGAGAATATTTTCATGCTGTGTTTCGCTTTGAGACCTTCTACCCCACCATCAATGAAAGAATCAATCGTCATCAGTGTCTATGAACTTTGACGACAGATGCAACAAATGAGAATTATCAAATATGCTGCTTTGAGACCTTCTACCAAGAATGAAAGAATCAATAACGTCATCATGTCTATGATGAATCCTTTGACGACAGATGAATAAATGAGAAATATTTTCAATATGCTTTCGCTTTCTGAGACCTTCAACGCAGAGAATGAAAGAACAATAATCATCATTCATGATGAACCTTTTGATCAGATGCAACAAAATGAGAATATTTCATATGTTTTCGCTTTAGACCTTCTACCATCAAGAAATGAAAGTGAATAATCGTCATAGTGCTCCATGATGAATCTTTGACGACAGATAAACAAAAATGAGAATACCGCTTTCGCTCTTTGGCCCTGATCTTCGACCCATCTAAGAATGGTCAATAATCCACACGTGTCATGATGAACTTTGACGACAGATAAACAAATGAGAATATTTTCAATACTGTTTTTCGCTGAGACCTTCACCCATCAAGAATGAAAGAATCAATAATCGTCATCACGTGTCTATGATGAACTTTGACGCAGATGCAACAAATGAGAATATTTTCGATATGCTTTTGCCAGAACTTCACCCACTAAGAATGAAAGAATCATATGGCTTATCACGTGTCTATGATGAACTTTGACGCAGATGCTAAAAATGAGAATATTTTCAATATGTTTTCGCTTTTGAGATCTTCATCAAGAATGAAAGAATCAATAACGTCATCACGTGTCTATGATGAAACTTTGACGAGATGCAAATGGAAATGAGAATATTTTCAATATTCGCCTTTGAGACCTTCTACCCATCAAGAATGAAAGAACCATAATCGTCATCAATGCAAGTTCATATCAACTTTAGACGACAGATGCAACAAATGAGAATATTTTCAATATGCTTTCGCTTTTGAGACACTTCTCACCCATCAAGAATGAAAGAAACCCACTAATCGATCATCATGTGTCTTTAAGATGAACTTTTCGACGACAGAGATGAAAAATGAGAATATTTTTCAAGCAGTTTCGCTTTGGAGAGATCTTCACCCATCAAGAATGAAAGAACTAATCGTCATCACGTGTCTATGATGAACCTTTGATTTATCGTGATGCACAAATGAGAATGCTAAGAGCGCTTTAGACTTTACTCACCCATCAAGAATGAAAAGAATCAATAACGTCATCACGTAGCCATGATGAACTTGACGACAGATGCAACAAAATGAGAAGATTATATTGCTGTTTTAGACCTTCTACCCATCAAGAATGAAAGAATCAATAATCATCAATGATGAACTTTGACGACAGATGCAAAAAATGAGAATATTCATATGCTTTTGATACCTTCACCCACAAGAATGGAAAGAATCCAATAATCGTCATCACGTGTCTATGATGAACCTTTTCGATCATGATGCAACAAATGAGAATATTATGTTTTCGCGAGACCTTCTACCCATCATGAAAGAATCTACAATAATCGTCATCATGTGTGAAGCGATGAATCCGAACGATGATGCAACAAAATGATTTTCAATATGTTTTGTCGCTTTGAGACCTTCTACCATCAAGCATGAAAAGAACTGATAACATTACCACGTGTCTCCAAGATGAACTTTACACACAGATCAATCAAATGGAGCTTTTCAATATTTATGCTTTGTGACTTTCACTTTAAATTTGTTAACTACATGGAACGTCATATGCTCATATGATATCCTTTCGACGATAGATGCAACAAATGGAAAATATTTCTAGTTTTCGCTTGAGATCTTCCCTCTATTGGACACGAATAACTATAGATCGACATAACACGTCTATGGATGAGAATTAATGAGTCAAAAATCCTCGCCAACAATTCACAAAACAGAGTATTTTCTGCAGCATACTGTTAAATCATTACTCGTTCCTATGTTTCAATAATAAATAAGGAATTTTAGAAACACTTTTCAAAATAATGCTTGCATAGACCCGAGCTTGCAATGCAATCTTAATACTGGAATTTCAGGCGAGAGAAGCGATACTGAGGCCTTCGATCCCATATTTTTATGCCTGGCTCTGTTTTCAACAAATATTTTCATTTACTTTCTCCTAAGAAATGTAAAATATTCTAAATCTATCAATTTATTAATTTTCATATTCGCCTCCTGATTTTGATTTTTTTATATATGTTTCACAGTAAACATTACTATGTCTCCCAAAACGTGTATTCTTCTTCTTTTTCTATCTTCGTTCTTTCTCATAGTTCCACGATCGTCTTTTCTTGCCTTCTTCTGTTCTTGCTCTTCTGCTGCGTTGTCCCATTACTGCTAAGATGCCTGATTTCGTGCTTATTTCTCTGCTCTTCTCTGCCGTAGCCATGTCTTGTAATCAATTTCCGTCTCTTTTCCGTACTTTCCCAGTTACTAGCAATAGTGAAATGATTATTCTGCTGCTTCTTTCTTCATTAACACTCTCCTTTCATCGTGCTTTCATCTGCTCCCTGTCTCTGGAAGATCCCTTGTAATTCTCTTTTCTTTTAAACTTGGAAAAAGAGAGAAACTGCAAAAAAAATATAATCAAACACTTCAGCTAATAGGAAGCTTGACTAAGATATTTAACTGATCAACTAACGAATAAATGATTAAAAATCACTAACATAATCCACTGAATCCATCTTTTCGGCAACTTCCTTACAGAAAAAATCATTCCCTATTAATTTCTTAAAATATTTTGTAGCATCTACGAATAAAAAAAGAATTTATATACTTTACTTGGTTAATACCATTTACTTATTTCTCTAAGCATGTACTTTTTTTATTGTTGTTGCAATGGGTCATTTTAGCAACGACTCAAAATAACCAAATTGGATTGCTATTAACAAATGGCTTATTGTTATAATCCGGTCAAACAATGAAAAGCATTGTTGTCATCTAGTTTTTAATTAATATCTTTTCACCAATTATAAATTTCGAATAATACCTAGTTCGAAGTCCTGGATTTGATTTCCCATCTTTTGGTATTTTCCGCGCTCTCCGTTCTATGGTTCGAGAGAAATATGACGACATACATGCTGCACATACATGCCATTGCCATACGTATTGCCAAGCTGTTTGTTTACCTTCGAATTTACATATGAGTAGATCATAATGAAAAACTTGTATTTTTCAAAACCGATATGATCGATTTAGTCATCTTTAGAATTTATGACTTTACATTTATTTTAGCTATGATTCGAAGACACGGATATCAACACATGAAACATACAGGATCTTAGAAATTTCATTTGTCGCTTGCATCTTTTTACTTCCTTGTAGACGAAATCTTTGAAAAAGTAAAGCATCATAAAAGAACTATGGCATCGAGATCCGCGATTAATTGTCGCCATGGTCAGATCTCCGAAACTGCATGTTTCAGTAATTATGTCTGTTTTAAACCACGATACTAAATCGATAGCTGAGTATAAAGCGTCTTGTGTTGACAAAGATAAAATCTCTCAATGGTCCAATTGCACTGCAATAATGATACCACAAGAGACGTCTTAGTTTAGTCGTATTTTAACGCAGCTTAGGAACATAACGATTGTCTGAGACGGACATCGTACTTTGAGCATTACTGTACGAGGACTGACACCCAGCTAGCCCCCTCCAAGCTCCCACCCACCAGGGGAGGACGTCTGACCCTCCCATGATTTTAATGAGCACAGCACACCTATATCTAAATCTTCAGTGAATCGTAAACCTGGAACTTCCAGCTCAAGGCTGAGTTTAGCTTCACTGAACACTCTGCTACTCCCATCTGGGCATGGCTGTCTGCCCTGTCGATAATACTACAGGAGATAACCTAGGATAATTGGTATTCTGAATTATGATGAGGATCTCAGGCTTCATATTACGTGAACTGCCGTTAAATGTTTAACTCCAAATCTATCTATCGATTGATACTTTCACAATGATGCAAAACCCTGCACCATAGCATGGGAGTTCGAGTTCCTGGCTCGGTCTTCTCTGCCAGTTACCTTTAAAGTCCCGGCGATTTGGGTGTGTGAGAACATAGTGCTAGCCATTAAGGATTGTCTCTTGCTTTATTAGTTTTTAAACTGTCATGTTTTAAAGTATATGTTTTGCTGGCTTGTATGAGGAGATTCTATCAGATCCATGTAAGAGAATGGGGAGTTCAGAAGCTGATCGATTCTTTAAATGTAAGCCATATTAGATAAGAATATGCCGTGCCAGACCTGTCGTTCTTGGGTGAGGTTTTGTGATATCTATTAAAGCTACCTCGACCACAACGAAAAATCTTTGAGAACTGCATTGGTAGCTGCAAAGAGTGTGAGCGCACTGGAGGTTCCTTATGTACAATATCTTGGTCAAACTGACTGTATCACGTTAGATGGATGTATCTCACGCTCGAGGAAATAATTAAATAGAAATATCCTCATGCTGAGATAAGAACACTCATTCTGAGCTTGAAACAGACTTTGAAGTGCAACAGCATCAAGATAGTTATCTGAGTTGAAAACCAAAGTTAAGTTTCGAAGAGTTCCAGAGAATTATGAAATGCTTTCATGATAATAGACTGAAACTCAAGCTGCTGGAAATTTGGAGTGAAGAAATACTTTCAAGACTGGTAGCACCCCTCACATTCTCGGGAGCATTCTCTGAAAGATAATGATTGTCTGATGCACTGACTGTAGTCGATAAGTTCCAGCTATTATAAGAACTTACCATGGTCCTGTGTTCCAGACAAAAGATTGGATTTCCAGTCCTTTCCACTACAACCGAATTACCTGGAAATATGATCAACAGCTGAAGCAAGATTTCGCCTGAGGAACTTTTTGGCAGATTTATGTGGAGACTTTCTTTTATGTGAAGAAACGCCGTTGCTGGAAGGCACTCTGATTTAGCTCACCCTTATGACAGTTGGAGACAGTTACTGGAAGCTTCTGGGACGTACTCGCTGAGAATAGTGCGATCCCGAACTGCTTCGAATCTAGCCGCTGTGAAGTGTTTTACTGCCTGGGAAACGGTAGATGTGCATGATTACCCATGCTCAGAGGTCCCTTAAGCTTAATGTCCTCTTCAGCCGTCATGAGGTCGAACTGAGGAAACACCTGGCTCGCGAGGGACGGTGAAATAGTTTTGGGGAACGTGAAAGAAATAGTCGCTGTGTTTGATAACCAATGATACGCAAATCGACAGCCATGTGAAGAGCATGGTATTCATATGTCGGAGATCCCAAGGTAAGAAAAACTGTGTATTTTGTAAGAAACCCCAGCTGAAGTTCGGCTTCAAAAATGTTCATATGATAAGAAACATACTATGTAAAAAATATGGATTGTTTATTTGCATTGATGGAAGGTTCAAATAAAATACGGTACAGGTTACAAATGTTAAAATTGTACAGGCAGCTATGCAACTTTACGTGTCCGGTAAGGAGAAATTCTTCCCCAAAAAAACAATGAAAGACAGAGGTGTATAAATTGAGCACACATAATACTCACATGATAAAGTTATTCATGCAGACCGTGCTAGGAAATATCAGGAAATGGAAAGCAAAATGTGTCTGGGGACTTTTGGATAGGTTCTTCCCGCTCATATGTAAGGATGGCTGATCATTAGGATTGGCAAGCCTCCGTCGACATGAAGAAGCATCTACTGTCTGGGGAAGACATGCCTAATAGACGGCATTCGTAGAAATTGTGGATTTAAATGGTTCTTCAGCTACTGCTGCGGAGGTGTATCTGAGCTGCAGATTGTTATTTGGTTCAAAATAGAGATCCTGAGGCTTGTCAAATTTGTGTTAAACGATTGAAAGTTATCTTGTACCAGCAATGAAAAAATGAAATTGACTTGCTACGGTGCGATTTAATTGGGAAATTATTATCTAAAGATGTGTTCAGTTAAATTTTTGTTATCTTGCAATCTCAACAATGATGACGTATATGTGCTAAAAACTGCTCATTCCGGTGATGATTCATCCAATTGTGACTTTGTAGACGTCCTTCTTTGTATGTGGCAATGCTTCTTGAGAGAATATGGGACATTGATTCTTTAGGTCATTCGTGGTGCTTAAAAAAAAAAGTCAAAGAGGAAAAGATTATTATAGTGCTGGAGCTGAATTACAAAATTGATAGTTTTCCGATCAGATAGGTAGAATCACCTTGGAATAGGATGCAAGAGTTTCGTTGATAGCAATAAAGATCATGTTTTAAAAATGACAGACAAGTAGTACGTAGCATCGTATTAAGAGATGCTGTTTAATAGGCTTTGTGTTTTGTATGTTGATTTTGTGCTTTATAAATAACTGTAATAGAATGTCTGTCTTTAAGTCTTTAAATTGATTGGAAAATAGAATTAGAAACCTGATTGATACGTTTAATTCAAAGCCAAATTTTCTAATGCAAAGGTGGTCATCCGCTTGATGTTTATAGGACGAGAATGGGATTGGAGTACATATCTGCACAACTGAGCGTGTGCAAATCCGTCTCAACTTTTTTTTGAACTCAGTTTTTGCAATAACTACATGTGAACTCAAACGTACAGGAGTCTGTACATAGAAAACATCGTTTCACGCGGGAACCTTGATAATGGTCTGCTATCTAAGAGAAAATTTGGATTGCCAAATCACGCAAGACTTGAAGTGATAATTTATAAAGTGAAACGCTATAAAGCAAAAAACCAAAAAAATCGCAAGAGGACACATTAAACCCTTTCTGGAAATTCAACCTTCCGCTCCTGGGTGGGAGGTTTTGGAACGGCTAGTTTGAGTTATTAAAGAATTGTTAAGTGACGCTCTGAAAATCATTCTATCTTTGAGTAGCCCCTGACTGTGTTATGTGGCTGCTATAAACTCGCGTCCTTAAGTGTTTCTGAAAACTAGATGATCTTGCCCCTTTAACCTGCTCCAGTGTTTTGATTGAAAATCGACTTAATATCGGCGATATAGATCTTGTAGAAACACAAAGTTTCAGAAAGAGGATACCTAGCTAAACTTTTGAAGGATTTAAGGCTTGATTCCTGAAAGGAATATTTGAGCCATTGATTCCAAAAGGTAGGAATAAGAACGTGAACCCTGTGATTGGTAGTTGTATTGATAGGAGACGATAATACCAGCATTGCTGATGGCTGAGATGGAAAAGTGCAAATACAAAGTAAAAAATACAGTCTGGAGTTACTACAAGGCCCGTGCAACGAATTTATTCTTTAGAATTTGAGTGTAACTGGCTGATTCCGCATGAAAATGATTACATTAAAGAAAACTGTCTGTTCCCAGCTCTATGGTGTCAATAATATGGACTTGATTTATTTGACCAGAATATGGCTTTTTTTTAGGCTCTAGCATTCCACCAAAAAAGGTGGGAGGATGCTGGATGCAAAACTGCGCCATAGCATGGAGTCTGAGCATGCGCGGTCTTCCGCCAGCGGCCTTTAGCCCGGATTGTATGCTAACGCAGTGTGTATAGTGATTTGTCGTTCTTTATTTTATTAGTTTTATATAATGTTTTAATAAAAGTAGTTTTGCCAAGATAATGGCTTATTGAGAGACTCCGCATCAGATCCATCCGTAGATCCAAGAGCCTGACTAATTCCTTAAATGTGTTGGGTCGGCATTAGATGCAATAATCAGTTTATCTATTCATACGTATGAAACCGTACTCTTCTACCACTTGATCCGCCACTATCGATCGCTGCATGTTCTAATTCCCAAACAAAAAAGCACAATTGGCTCAAAAGCATCTCAGAAATAAAAATAAAGATAGTTTTTTAAGTGCAAAACATACTCAGTAAGTGCTGGATTAAAACGAGGCCTAAGTAAGCAAAATAAAGAGAATATAAAATAACAGCCACAATAAACAAAATATATACCGCCATAAAAAAGAGATCATCAAATATTACCCTCATACCAAAACAAAATATCACATAAAATGAAAACATAAAATAAAACATGAATTACAATTGCAGTCAAGAATATTGTTATTTGATTTGATATTTGATAACTGTTTACTAAAAATTTTAAATTAATATATATGAGATAATATTAGATATTTTGATATTGAAGAGATTAATTATAGAGATATCTGAATGTATCTAGATAATTAATTTTGGTAGTCTGATCTGATTCGATTATGAAGAAAATGGAAAATATTTACTAATAGGTTGACAGATTTTGTTTTGTAGATATCTATATACTACGACACCCACCTAAATATTAATACATCTATATAAATATGCTTTAAAATGAAGTGTTTGTGCAAAATACCTGTAGTATGGAGAAAAGCGCATGTGAGATCTGATTTGAAATGTTATTTGTAATTTTCTGTAAAGTAAAGGATAATACGTCTAAAATAGTAAGTATTGGATGGTCATTTAATGAGATGAAAGAAATTCTACAAGTAATTTTAATTTAACCTGAAAGTTTTGAGAGGTTTAAATTTTTAACTTAATTAATTTCCCAGTAATTCAAACCAATCATATCTTATCGGCAGGCATTAGATATGTTTCTGATGGAAATAACTACAGAAAAGAAAACTGTTTTATTAATTGAAACTAATTATTAATTTAAAATAATAATTTAAAAGTATTAATTCTACTCAGCTGTCATTGCTTGCCGACTGAAAAACATTGTTCGCTTGTGATGTGAAACCATCGGGAAAATGGTCATATTAAGATACGGTCGAGATAAAGGGTAAAAAATATAAGATTTGAAATGTGTCTGGTAGTTCCTTCAGGATGTAAACTTATTTTGATATATTTCATTCATCACGGAGACCGTCAAAAGTCGTCGCTCAGAGAAGCTGTGTAGGAACAGGAGAAGCCTAGATAAAACAAGAGTCTGTAAAAAAAAAGTAAAATTATTAGCAAAAAATATAATTAATGGAGAGATCTAAAAATAGATATAGATTAAATATAGATATAGAGATATTTTCGGTTGTGAAATAATTAGAAGAAGCAAAATTTCCTAAATCTATTCTTGATGCATAATCTTGTCCAGTATCCTTCCATAAACTTCGATAATATTTTCACTTAATGTATAATGACCGCACCAACCACTGGCCAACTGATTAAGAAAAATGCAATAAAAAAAGAGATGAAATATAATTCTCCACTTAATATATATAGAAATGACAAAAACATTTCCTGAAACTGTTTCTTGATGATTATGACTGACTATCTATTTGGGATTTTTCCTACAGTGATGTAATATTACACCATTTATTTTTTACGTAATCGTTTCCATTGATTGTAAATGTAGATCATTACTTGAAAATAATGTTTTAAAGTGCGAAATAATTCTAAAATACTACAACGCCCAAAGTAGAGGACTTCTCTATCTTAAGTGGAGACGGCACCCTTTTATGTCGAGAACGCAAAATGTCAAATGACCGAAGTCTATTAACATATATTAACCAAAATTAACATCCGGGGTATTCTTATCAGCGAGAAATTTATTATTTATAGACCGCGGTACGCTATTGAAAACTGTGATGTTAGTGCACTTTAAACACGTAGGATTGACCCTTGCAAAATGTTCAACCTTAGAATCTTTAGTATACGCGTTTCGTAAACGGTATCTAGTTTTAAGTACAATTTAATAGCGGCGGAAACAATGGGTGATCTTTTTTTCCCTGCGACTAATCATCTATTATGGCAATAGAAATTTAGTTTATTTTATATCTGAACGAATGGTAATCTGGAAATTTTTCTTTACCCTTGAATTTCCGTATCAATAAAAAATTAAAATATCATCACTAGTCTGAATTTATTTATTAATTGAAAGTAAAACAAACAAAAAACATGTGAAATTTTAATTCTGATTTTTTTTTGTTGTACTATTAAACCTGTACTTTGACCGCAGTTTTTTTATTCCGTATAGTTGTATAAATTGTTCTTTATTGTGGCTCAGTGAAGCAAAACTAATTCACTTAATTCTACTTTCTACATGATAGTTGGGGTTAGAGGATTATAAAAAAAATTGGCATGACTTATAGAGAGCACGTTCGAGGGAACGGATAAAATCTTTGAATGTAGGGTATTATACGGTATACGTTCAAAGAAAAGATGCCAAACAATAAGCCAGTTTCATAGTACATGAATTTACTTTGACAAAACTAAAATTCTCAAATGGCCGATAAATACTAAACTGATTTAGAAACTGAAAAATAAACCGAAAAACTTAGCTTAACCGAAAAAAAGTTTTTCCATTACATCCCTAAGCAATTACTTTACCACAGTCTAGATCTCTCGGTAACTCTGACGTCACCAATAATAAAATCATGTCATAGTACTGGTGAGAAGTTAAATTATTTCATTTTAGAGAACTTAAATTCTTGTGAATTAAATCTCAAAAGAATAATTGTCGTCAAATTTCAAATTTAATAGCTCTGTTAACAGTGAAATAAAATTTGCTATCCATTGATATAAAATTCTCCTCGCTCGCTATAGAGCTCGAATAGTTCCTGAGAAATTGAAATTATATTGATCATATATTTCAAATTAATTTCTGTTTTACTGAAAGAAAATTACATCAGTGGTATATCACACGCGTAATATATAGTTTTGGACGCCAATATTTACTCCCAATTATTTAGTGCAATCGTTATGATATAATCTGATAATATTTTTTTTGGCAACGTTAAAATTTACTCAAAGACATCAAAAGCATAAAGGAAAATTGTTAAAACAAAATCAGAAAATACTGAAATGTTACCTATACTTTTTGAATAAAGAAGAATATGTAAAGAACATGTAAATAAAAAATAATTTTGTCATAATACATATGTTTTATTTGTTTTAATTAATGTTAAATATTCTCTCGATATTGTATCTATTTAAACATGTCAGGATTTTAAGGAAATCTCGAATGAAGAGGTATATGCACCTGTCATACCACAGACGGGTGATTTTCTAGTTACATAAATCTTAGTGTTTGATATGACCCATAGGGAAAAGTCGGAATCAGCTGCTTGGGAGGAATCTGATATTTTACTAATGCTCAAAATACCCATGTAAATCAGGGTCAAATTTGCGATGTCTCTTTTTCAACAGCAATAAGAATGTAAAATTCAAGCAAACAAAAGCAATTCGTATGATCAAAAAAATCCTGCAAAATTTGATGGCTTTAACTGGCAGCTGGGTTGGTTGTGCAAACTGTTTTTACCGTATGAAATCAAGTTTTCTCCCAAAATTAAGTCAGTCAGCTGGGTGACGCTTACCTACTGAGTTGTTTTCCTTCTGGTTCGAGTTGAGCTGAAATGTGCTGATGCCATCAGGGAATATTTTTAATCAAGGCTTTAATTATTAATTTCAATTAATATAATTTTGAATTGAACTTATGGACGATTTCGAAGCAAGATGTTGACAAAACTTCAACTCCTCCGAGCCGGGATCGAAACTGGCACTGAGAAATAAAATAAAATGCTCTAAATCCACTGATCACCGGAGAGTTCCTGCAAAATGAAGTAAAAAATAATCTATTTGAGCTTGAAGTCACTATAATAGTGGCGCCACCTAGGTGAATGGCAATACGGCCTGAACGAAGGCATCA
>BGPR01023362.1:10419-24292 GCA_013235015.1 Araneus ventricosus | reverse complement strand
TGTATGGCTTAAAGCAAGCCCCACGCCAGTGGTATCAAAAATTTCTTAATTTTGTGATTAAGTTAGGTTTCAAACAACTTAATTCTGAATCTTGCATTTTTATAAGACAAGTAAATTCAAATAAAATTTTTATGGCTCTTTATGTTGATGATCTTTTACTAGGAGGTTCTGATGTTCAAGAAATTAATGTTATTGTTGATATGTTATCTAAAGAATTTAAGATGTCAAAATCTGAAAAGGCATCAGAGTTCTTAGGTATCCGAATAGAATTTACTTCGGATAATTTGTTCTTAGATCAAGAGTCCTATATTTTAAGATTGCTGAAAAAGTACAAAATGCTTGATTGTAACCCTAATTCTATTCCCATTGAAACTAAAGCAACTGCTGCTACGTTTGAAAAAGGTAATCACTTTAATGGTCCTTATAGAGAATTAGTTGGTTCTTTACTTTATTTAGCGTATGTATCTAGACCTGATATTTTATTTGCTGTTAATTGCTTAAGTCAACTTCAGGAACATCCCACTGATGCTGCCTGGTGTGCTTTAAAGAAAATCTTGAGATATTTGAAAGGTACTGCTAAAATGAAAATTAACTATAAGAAATGTAATTTGTATGATTCAGATCTGTCTTTACATGTTGATGCTGATTGGGGTTCAAATTTAAATGATAGAAAATCTGTTTCTGGTTATTTAATTATGTTCTGTAATAATCCTATATTATGGTGTGTAAATAAACAAAAGTGCATTGCATTATCATCTACAGAGGCTGAAATAATAGCCTTGAGTAAAGGAGTTCAAGATCTTTTGTGGATTAAAGGCATTGCTAGTGAAATTGTATGTGTTAAAAATCTTATAGTGTACGAAGATAACCAGTCATGTATCAAGTGTATTGCAAATGAAAATAACTTCGGAAGAATGAAGCATATTGATATTAAATTGAAATTCATTCGTGATATTGTCAGCAGAAATAAAATTAAGATAGAATACATTTATACTGGAAATCAAATTGCTGATATGCTAACAAAAGCACTGCCTAAAACTAAATTTTGTGAACTTTTAAAATTATGCAATTTCAAAATTTGAATTTTAAAATTTTATGTTCTTAATGTGCGATTAAGGGCGGGTGTTAGAATAGAGTATTCGCACATTACATCACTAAGTTTCAGAAGCCTGACGCCTTTTTAAATAGTGCTGATTGGTTGTCGTATTAATGTTTTCTATTCGCTGTTTCACTGTATCATTACGAATCCCCATTGGCTGATTTTCTATCTTTTCAATCCTCTTTAAAATCTATATATGTAAGTGACTTTCATTTTATCCTCACTGTGATTCTGCTTTTCATGTATGGTAGACCATGCTGTAAATAAATCTAACAGTTATCAAATTGAAATTGTTTCTGTTTGTAAATTCCGGCTCATTTCTAAACCAATTAGCATCTTCTTAGAGGTTTCTGTCAAAGATCATTTGATAGATTCTGAGATTCTTATAGTTCTGGAAGTCGAATTTTCTGACGGCTGCGATACTTTCTCTTTGTATGTGTTACCTGCAATGTATGAAGCTCTGACATTCTATAGAATGCCAAGACATTTTTAGGCAAAGCATTAAATATGAGAATCATTTAGATATGTTATAAACGTTTCCTATGCACTGTATGTAATACATAGGCATTCTTTAGAACAGAGGTTCTCAACCTATGGTACGCGTACCCCTGAGGGTACGTGAAGGACCAGTTGGGGTACGCGAAATCAAAGTTGTTAATGGCGGAAGCCTGAATACATAAGAGTTTTAAAAATGACGGGAGGCTATCTTTACAAACAGGCGCTGATATTAAAGGCGTAGGACTACTTTACTCGCGTGACTCTTTTGTTTCTCGTAAGTTTTTAAGTTTAAGTAAATTGTTTTGTAACTTCTATTGTTACCCTTTATCTCTAAAATAAAACATTAGTTATATGTGTAACATATGTAGTTAACGCATGTAGTTACCGAGATATAGAGGATCGCGTCACCAATTCATGCGTATTTTGGCATGAATTAGTGACTTAGTAGTCGCTCAACTACAATTCCGATTTTCAAATTTTTTGGTAACTTCTGTTGTTATCCTTTATCTCTAAAATAAGACATTAGTTACGTTTTTAACTTATGCAGTTACCGAGATATAGAGGATCTCGGTAACCACATATTCTGCAGAGTGCCTAAGAAATGCTTGAAATATAAATTGCTTCATACACTGCCTAGGCATTTTATAGAATGCAGGATTTCAAACTTTTCTCGTAACATATGCATAGCACCCGAAAAAGAACAAAACCAGCGGGAGTGGTCTCCCCTAAACTTTCTCGTATACTCCTAACACATGTAGAGAAAACTAGAATAATAAAAGACGTCAAATAAACTTCCGTCGCAAGTAAACCAAAGTTGGAACCACGCGTGGTTTGAAGGATCAAAACAAATTCAAACCCCCTGCGCATGCTTTTGCGCAACAGGACCTGGCTAGACTCCCTAAATGTTTGCTTCCTTACAAAATTGCGCCAGAATTGGTTTTTGGCAAACTGCCAAGTTTCGGAGTCCCTTCTTCTTTTCACATGTCACCAGTAGGCATGCGCAGGCAGTTAGTTTCAAAACTGAACAAGTATGCGATTATACAGACCGACAGACAGTCAACCCTTCGACGGATTTGGCCCAAAATTTTATACGGACCTACATTCATGACGATAAAACTGTGTACCAAATTTTATCCCTCTAGCTATTCAAGTTTTTGAGTTATAGCGTTCGCATGACCGCGGACGTACAGATTGACAGACTTCCCGTTGACAGATTTTGTCCAAAATTTGATAGAAACCTACAAATTATGTTTAAAGACGAATACATACAATTTCATCCCCGTAGCTCTAATAGTTTTTTGAGTTATCACGTGTTCACAGACAGACAGACAAGACTAATTCCAAAATTGTTTTTTCAGATTCAGGAAGGCCCTAAAACAGTGATTCTCCACATCTCGAGGTTCCAATTTTTTGACGATTACAATACTTTCTCTTTGTATAGCTTCGTATACGAGAAAGTAAAAAGTAATGCACATGAGAATAAACTGGAGGGAAGGAGCAGAAACAAAGCATTTAATACCCCCAGAATCTGCTTTGATCCTTGATTGCGGGCAATAAACATTCCCACTGCGAAAACTACAGCTAATGAAGGTTGTTCGCATGCGCCGCATTCCTTCGATATCCCGACTCGCCAGCGTAGGACATATGAAAAGGAAGGGGCAGTGTCATAAGAAGGCGATTTTATCAACAGTAAACAATGTTTAGGCCCTGATTCACGGTGGATAAACACTTCCACGCAATTTAGTAAATCCGTTCCTTTACAACTACGAGGCATCTCGTAGCTGTTGGAAGATTTGATTCATTTTAGCTGATCAATAATGGTTTTAAGGCTCACCTTAATTTTGAGGCTTGTCTTCCTCAATCTTATTTGCCACGCATGTCCCAACACACACTGTATTTTCACATTGTTTTAGTTTTATAAATTTAACCCATACTGGTTATACACTGTATTGCCCAGCGGTTTTAGTTTCAGTTATATTAAAATCCCGTTTTGAAGCAGCACGCGGGCTGTTTTGGGAGTGACCTCCTAATACTGAACCATAGTCAGAAGAGGAGGATGACACCTGATCTGGTACACCTTTCTCCACATTTCCAAACAACCAGTGGTATATTGAACACATTGTATGAATATAAATCTATTTTAAGGTATTATATATATTATTATTTTTGAGTATTGCATTTTTATTCTGTATTTGTTATTTTATTGCACTTATTATATTTTATTATTTATCTGTTATTTTATTATATTTATTATATTTTATTATTCATTTGTTACTTTATTGTATTTATTATATTTTATTGTTTATTTTTGTTATTTCATTGTATTTATTATTTTTATTATTATTTTATTGTATTTATTATATTCTATTATTTATTTTTTATTTGTTATTTTATTGTATTTGTTATGAGGAGGATTGCTTATACTGATTGTATCTGTTGAATGTTTGTACAATGTGTATCACGTTTTCTTTGTACTCTTCCCCGCCGACCATTCAAACGCTCCGTACCCTGTGGGTGAGTGGGTCGGCGTGGGTAATAAATAAATAAAACAACCAGTGGGAGGACGTTGGACCCCCTACGCATGATTTAACGCGCAACAGACCCACTTGCACGGTGGATTTTCTGTGGAATTGGGTTACGAATCTGGAACCCTCCGACCCGAAGCCGAGACCCTACCATTAAGCTACTACAGCCCTACGAAAACCGAAGGTTGGAATCTCCTGGAGATTTCAACCTTCGGCTTTCGCCTATACTCACACAATATGGCTTATATTGCATTCCCTTTCGTAGCATAGTGAAGAAAATCGAATTTTTCTTTTTGTACTTCTCTTTCACTAGAAGCAAAATCCAAAATTTCATATGCACTCATAATTTTGGTGTGAAGACCGCATAAAGGTTTTCATTCATTTAGCTCGTTGCGTTTCTCGAGTTATAGCGCTCACTTGCACACACACGAACAGACAGACCTTCAAATGACAGCCCTTTCAGCGGTTCACAGTTTGACACCAAGCTACAAGTATCGGAATAAAACCACATGGCAAACTCCTTACAATAATAATTGCGTTTTTCAATTGCCGCGTTATTTGCGCTAGGGCAGATAGACCAAATTTCATTTATTTAGATCAGGTGTCCCCAAACTTTTTTACCTCACGTACCCCTTCTTTAATCTTTTTTATTTTTGCTTACCCCTACATCCATATCGAACTCCCCAAACATCCCTCTATGCAAAAAAAGTTTTTATTAATAACGTTAAGGCTAGCTTAAGAAGCAAGCGACTAGAACAGTTGCAGGAATCATTTTTGATTTCACATTTTATTCACTTTCTCCAATAGTATTTGCTCATCGCCAAATCAAATGAAGCCAGTATTGTAATAATTTCGCTTTAACTTATAAGGATAACTTAAGGATTCGCTTTAACTTATAAGGAAAACTTAAAGGATTCGCATTAACTTACAAGGACAACTTAAGGATTCGCATTCACTTAGAAGGATAACTTAAGGATTCGCATTAAATTATAAGGATAACTTATTACTTTCAGATAAGTACTTGCATTACTTTCACTTTTCACAAGACTTGGAAGAGCAAAATTTATTAACTGTTGTTTCATATTAATCCTTTATGTTTTTTTATTTCTGCCATTACGAACAATGATTTCGCGTACCCCCTAACTGGTCTTTCGTGTACCTCTAGATGTACGCGTACCACAGGCTGGAATCTCTGATTTAGGTCTTTACCATTGTGAGTTATCGGAGTCAAAATCTCATTAGGAGGGCACCACGAGTACGTGGATGAGAAGTCGCCAGACAAGTTAAGCGGGTTCTCTCAAACCTGGTGTGTATAGCAAGAGCGTGCAGTTGAATTACCTCCAATCCTATGGCGGCTCGCACCTCCTGCGGGAGGGGTTGGGCCGTGGCCGTTGATGGCTATGAGGAATCCAATCTCAGTTCCCGTATTGTTGTCGTGACGACCTACAATCAGATTACCCTGAACGTTCCGTAGGGTGGGCTTAGCTGCTTTAATGGATGTCGCAGACAGACAGACATGATCACAAAAATAATTGTCTGGGGCTCAAGAATGTCTGAAACATGAAACATACGTCAGAACTTCGGGTAGGAGAAAGTAAAAATTACAAAATTTTGAGAAAGAAATTACTCTCGAATAATACTCTTGAAAAATATGACAAACACAACAAGTTTGCTCGCAATTTCTGCATTAGCGTACAACCCCGCAATGTCACCATCGCTGCTGTTTTTAATTTCTGGAGAAATATGCTTATTAACGATTCCGAAATTAGCTGCTAATGCCGAAACCGCGGCGCTGTCCAATAACAACGCGGCGCCGAAGATGAAATCCGCGGGCGTAATTGCTTTTCTGTCAGGTGTGTGTGTGCTCTCGGGCTGTGCACACACGGAGCTATAACAAGAGACGGCCCTCGCTTTAAATTAAGTTATGCGGCGAGATTCCTCTCTCCCTACTTCGAAGAATGTTTCCAGAAAACGTGTCGGCCGATTTCGCGTGGGCCGACTGCCGAATAAATGTAATTATTCACTAAAGCTTCTCGTCATTTGAAGTTGTATCACGAATGGCAAAGTGGAATTGAGATTATTCGCATAACTCTGCTGTAAGCTAATTTTGTTATAGATACAGTTAGTTTACATAGATGCAGTTATATTATATACAGTTAGTTTGTTTTAGATGCAGCTAGTATTATTGCATGGCTCATTATGTAAAGCGATATAAATTTCGGGAAATAAAACGTTAGATATAAACAACACTTGGATAAGGCGATTTTATTGAATGGTGATATGCCCGAAGTTGCTTGTGAAGAAAATATTTTCGTTTTCCATTTTTTAAAAAAATTATCTTTTTAATTAATTGTCCCGAAACCTTCGCTAAAACCTTTCTTTTGCTTTGGCATTTGAGGTACTTATAGTCTTCCCTAATGCTTTGTTAAAATTACTTATAAACAAACAACTTAACAAAGGGTAAAAACTTATTAACAAAATGAAAAACTTGTTAACAAAGGGTAAAAACTTATTAACAAAGGGAAAAAACTTTTTAACAAAGTGAAAAACTTATTAACAAAGGGAAAAAAAATAGCTATCGCATATTAAATCAGCTGTTGAAGGTATATGGTAAGGGATTATGTCTATTACATTATTTTTATATAAAAGTATTTTTACATTAAAATATTATTTTTATAAATAAATATTATTATTAATGTACTTAATGCATTGAAAAAAACATTTATTTAACTATGCGCGCTCTGACATTCATGTTGAATACACTTTTATCACATATAAAGTTTACACAAAATAGCCTTTAAAAGCTGATTTAATATGCAATGACTGTAACTATTTATTAAATATATCGTTTTTCACAAGTGAAAAACGAAAATATATTCATCCCAAGTAACTCCGGCTACTTTAACTAGTCTATACTATTAAGAAAAACTAATGTGTATGTGTGTTGGCGCCCTGCAGGACAGACCATTACATCTAGAGTTACCAAATTTGACACAGATACACTTTGAAGGGTGCGAATGTGCACCTCTGAGTTAGTTTTCAAAATTTTAATTAAAATTTGTTTAATTAAAAAATATTGAAAATTTTGGAGTTTTTCGTTTGATTGACTCGTTGATTTTTTCGCCATCTCAAAATTCGAAAAATTGTGTTTTTAATGATGCCAATTTATTTGTCAACCAGTTTTTGTCAATAATTTTGGTAAATTTCCATAATTATCTTAATGGAACACTTGCATCAATGCTTTTTATTATTGAAATAAAATTCAGTCCATTTTCAATGTTTAAACAAATATTTAATTGCGTGTTTCTCTTCCGTTGTTGAAAGCTATGGTAAACTCCTAATCGATTTTACTTCCGTTCCCCAATTCATCAATTTTTCTGTGAAATCTATAAACAAAGTCCTTTAAAATGGTAAGTATATAAGGAAATATATCCAGTAAGCTCAAAGAATATGCTTAATAATCTCTAATTCTGGATATTGGCGTATTTTTATTCAGCTAACAAACTGTTGGGAGGTTACTAGGTTCGGAGAAAATATTTTTAAAATCCATGCACAAAAAAAGTCTTACTCATCTAGATAACAAAATAACAAAAATGGCTTAAATAGTCACAATTAAAAATAAAGATTCATATATCATCAGTAGTTTTTGAAAATAATATGTTTTTTTTCAAGAATTTTAACACAAATTTCAATGTTAGGAAAAACAGCATAATTGAAAAATATGGGACATATTTAATTTTTACTTTCGCATGCGTGCTTCTCAAACTATCTAGAATGTAATAGACCGCAAAATAAAATTAATTAATTAATAATTTTATTAAATAATTATTTTACGAATATTCAAAGTTGGCGTTGTTGATTTTTCGCCAAAATCATCGCATGTTTCGAAATGAAAGTGACTGTAAAACATAACTAAATAAAGCTATCATAAAATCTGCGATCTGTTACACCCTCAGAGTCTTTTGACCACATGTGTTGCAAAAATTTCAATGAATTTTAATGAATTGTTTTAGAGATATCACGTTTTTCGTGGAACAATTTTAGTAAAATTTTCATTTTTCAGAAAACGCATTTTTAAAATAGAATGACACATTAGTTCAAATAAATATCAAGGAATAAAATATTCAGGGAATCAGAATAATACACAGACTGTTTTTAGAATCTTAAAAGTTGTGGTTCTATTTCTGGATCATAAAAAAGTTTTTGAATTTTTCTTCGAAAATCGACTTTTCAACCAAGTCGAATACCTTAAATTAAGCAAATAATAGAAATTTAAAGTAAAAAGAAAATAAATTAAAAGAAACAAAAAGTAAACAATAATAATAATGAGAAATAATGAAAACAATAGACGTTTTTGCGCGCAAACGCAGCAGCAAAAAGTAATTGCTTGAACAGAAATGTTTTTAAAGATAACACAACAAAAACTATAGAATAAAAAACCAAAGATACTCTAATACTTAGAACACTTTAATTAGAAATTATTCAAAATGGAAAGGAACTAAAATGGCACACTCATCAGAAACCACACTCCATTTTTAGTTCAAAAAGAACAAAATTTTCTGTAGAAAGGAATGACAAAAAGTCCAAATTTATTCCTTCCTGTGGTCTGAATTTTGTCCGTCACCAAATAAAGAACATTTTAATTTAAATTTCTATTATTTGTCTTTGCGTTTTAGTAGATTCGGCTGCATATGCGCCTTTCTATTTAATGCAAAATATGTTTTTATTTTATTTTAATTTATTGAAATTTAATTAACTAATTTTGCTAAATTTTATGAATTGTAACTATTCTTAAATTAAGCAAAATAGCAATTGAGATTCAATAGAAATTAAAACAAATATTCCCGGACAACAAGCCTGTCGCCGAAGGCGGCCTTTACTCAATAAAACTGTCTTATCCGAGTGTTATTTCTGTTATTACTTAAGTGTTGTATATCCCCCAAAACTTATATCGGTCTACGTAATGAGCAATGCAATAATATCTATAACAAAATTAGCTTACAGCAGAGTTGCTCGAATAATCTCAATTCCACTTTGCCGTTCGTGATACAACTTCGAATGACACGACGTTTTTAGTGAATAATTACATTTATTCGGCATTCGGCCCACGCGAAATCGGCCGACACGTTTTCTGGAAACATTCTTCGAAGTAGGGAGAGAGGAATCTCGCCGCATAACTTAATTTAAAGCGAGCGCCGTCTCTTGTTATAGCTCCGTGTGTGCACAGCCCGAGAGCACACACACACCTGACAGAAAAGCAATTACACCCGCGGATTTCATCTTCGGCGCCGTGTTGTTATTGGACAGCTCCGCGGTTTCGGCATTAGCAGCTAATTTCGGAATCGTTAATAAGCATATTTCTCCAGAAATTAAAAACAGCAACGATGGTGACATTTCGGGGTTGTACGCTAATGCAGAAATTGCGAGCAAACTCGACGAGTTTTCATTTATGGGAAATTTTGGACTTCCTACTTTGCGCAAATTTTGTAATTTGTTATATATGAACATACAAGAAAAAGTAAACAAGACATATCAAAATGCAATTCATAAACTAAAAATTTATTAATTAAACAAAATAACCAAATCTAAAATAAAATCTAAAAAATTGAAAATATTAATGGATACTAACAGCAAAAGGTAAGTTTAAACATTTAAATGTTAACATCTAAATCAACTGTGTTGTTATCAAAACTATTGAAAGAAGGTAATCCAAATTTATGGAGTTTTCAACAATTGAATTAGTAGCTTGACTGTATACAAGCTTAGCATATATATATATATAGAGAGAGAGAGAAAGAGAGAGAGAGAAAGAGAGAGAGAGAAAGAGAGAGAGAGAGTATAAATCGTAAAATGAAAGAGTATAAGTTATGTTTTGCCTCTTATATATATATATTTATATATATCCTTTTTAATAGACATTTTTAACTTTTTTCTAATATTTTCTAGATAACTAAATGTATTACAATTTTTAATAAAGTTTTGAGAATTTTAATATAGGTATCTTAATAATTTATGATATCAAAAATTAATTAGATTATTTATTCAATTATGCTGATTCATAGTAAGATTTGTAGTTGTGGCAACATGTGAGGTCAATATGCATGGCGGGCTATATTGAAAGAGATGAATTCTGGTAAGTTTTAGAAGAGACACAGATTAGTTTATGTTTAATGTAAAGTATGGGTACTTTATTGAATTATATATTTACTGTCTTTAGTGCAATATCTTAGTGCAATATAATAATATTTACATATTCTATCCTGATTCTTAGTCGTTTATATATAGTCATGCTTTATAGTTAGGGTTAGTATAAGACTTTTCTTTCTAATTTCTTTCATTTTAGGGTAAATTACCCTGTCTGTTTTTTCAACAACAATAGTAACAGGGATGGTTTGTACAAGAAAATTAATTTAACCTGGCTAAAGCTTGTCCACAGCCAAGCTGCTATTTTAATTGTTGAAAACTCCATTTACTTGGATTGCCTATTTCATTATTTTTAATAACAACAGTGTTCTTTCACTTGTAGACATATAATGTTTAAACTTGATTTTTGTTTATGGTATCATTAGTAATTTCAATTTATTAGATTTTATTTAAAAGTGATGTATCGTTCAAATAATGAATATTTGATATAGGATTTAATTCTTGTTTATTTATGTATGTTTGCATACTGGTTTTATTTGGAATTAATATATATATATAGCATATATGTAAGAAAGAAAGTATATATACATATAATATACATATATAGTATATATTAAGTTATACATAGTTATTATTGTTAAAGTTGGTTGTATATATATATATATATATATATATATATATATATATATCATATATTCAGTACATACACCTACTAAACCAATAATTAAAGTTAAATATAAATAATATTACCTAATTAATAATTATACAATGAAATACAGAAAGATAAGTAGATTAAAAATACTACATGGAAAAGAAAACCCAGATTTGGAATTCCAACAATAAAATGCCAATCGATCTTAGGAATCGATTGTGTCGCATTAAATTCGAATTTTAGAGGCGCCAACCTTCTACGAAGGCCAATTGATGGGAAAAAGTATATATATATATATATATATATATATATATATATATATATAGAGAGAGAGAGAGAGAGAGAGAGAGAGAGACAAATACAGAGAGAGAGACAGAGAGAGAGAGATAAATCATAAAATGAAAAACACAATTAAAGCTCAATAACGTTTGTTTAGGGAATGAAATTATTGTGAAAGTTTGTTATTTTATTTTTATTTTATTGTTTTCTATTATATTTTGCTTATTTGCTATATATGTATATAGTAATTTTGATTCGATTTTAATGGACGTGGGATATGTTTTAAGGATAGTGAAAGTCTTGGCCGAGTTCGTAGATGGGCTATAGAACTCAAAGGGATGGAAAAGGTGGGGATGAAATTTTCATTTTCCCATAATTCCCTTCCGATTGAAGAGAGAAAGAAAATTCCTATTAGGCGAATTATTGCCTTATCGTAACGAACAATTTTTGCATTTAAAATGTTTTGATAGCTACACTATCTTAGAAGTTATGAGCTGAAATGTCATTTTTCCACCACCCCTTAAATTAAAATTGTATTTTAACCTATGCATGTTACACTTTGTTTGAAAGCTCTCGTCATTTTCAGTCTCTTAGACCCTCTTTCTTTCTTGCAGCTCCAACTATAATGGAAATATAGGAGGTAATGTTCTTTTCTTTATATCTACAAACAAAAGGGATGTAACTTTGCCTTCCATCGTGCCGCAGCGGGATTTTTTTATATTGCCGCACAAAGGAACCTTGCTAGCACTTACCGTAATCCAGCAGGTACAGCATTCAACTTTTAATCTGGTTGTCCATGATTCGAAAAAAGTGTTTTTCCGGCCCACCCTAGTATAGCTTCACCAGCATATCGAAGTCGAATAATGTGACGATTGCAAGACACATAGAGAACATACGCTACCCAAATCAATTAGTAGTGGATTTATCTCATCACTGGTTCTGAATCCAACAAAAATGAATCTCTAGAAATTTGATCGATAAGAATTCCAATTAAAATTCGCTTCTGTGTGAAAAGAATAAACAAATCAATCAGTTTAAAAAAATCCGTTTAAAGATTCTATTTAAAGGAATTATTAAAAAGTTACAAAAATTTAGCAGTGGGGATTCCCTCCTCTCCACTTTCTCGTATACTAACACATTAAGTCTTTTCAAACTAGTGCCGTATTGGTGTTGGCTGTGTAGTGAAGCAAGCAGAGTATTTGATTTTGAATGCCTTCATTTGCCCAATAAGCATTTAACGCTAGATGGATTTGATTTGAAATTTGGCAGTTCGTTGCCTTGGAATTCGAACTGAAAACTAATAAAAATGAAAACACAACTTTATTCAAACTAAAAATCAGTAGAATATGTCCCATTTTCTTATATATAGTTATAAAAACTTATATAAGTATAATCTTTTAAATAAACTTATTTAAAATATTTATATAAAATATAATTCTATATATATATATATATTCATATTAAATATATTATAAGTTTATTTTATATAAACTTATATAAAATATTATCTTAGTTATAAAAACAACCTTCTTAAATTGAAAACAACGGCGTCATCCTGACTCATAGTACATTTCCACATCGGACACTAATGCAGTCAATCAGAGAATACATCATGTTGGCATCTCGTTTCCATATAAAACATTCTTTCTTTTAACCAATAGCAGAAGGCAGAAGCCACTTTGACATCTTGAAAATTTGCATAAGTGGATGGAAAAAGAGTCGTCTTCGTCCAACAAAATTTGATATACATCTGCAACCCTGATGATAAAATCATAGGCTAGATCTCGTTCTTCTATTTCTTTCCACACTTCTCAATTATTGTCTCAGTATGGATATGGATGGTCAAACGGACAGACTTTCCACTGATGGATTTCGTCCGAAATTTCCTAGAAACCTTCATGTAATGATAGCGTAGTTTGAATACCCCACAAATCCGCATGATTCTCATTGACTATATCTGCATATTTCTCTAGTAGAGTACATATCGTCGTCGTTTCCGAAGGAGTCTCTAATTGCAAAGTTCCGAAATGTGGTCAGTTTAAACTCGATTACTTTTGAGACATGATTATTAATAGGGAAAATTATTTTACAGATTTCTAGCTCTAACTGTTGGTTTACTGATGTTTATAAAACAGGTTTCTATCACGAAATAATTATTTGCAAATTCCAAATGACTTCGATAGTCCATCAAAAGGTTTTTGTGCGCTTAGTGACTTCTGCTTGAGCGATATATATGCTAATCTTTCCTACTGTGTGGTACGGGAATATTCAGCACGCTCTGGAAACGGTTTCGCAAATGAGAATTGTCTTCCCCTATCGCTAGCAATTCCCATTGCTGCAGTGACGCCGCAGCCAATCCGAAAAGAGTTTTGTTCTAGTTAAAGTAGTTAAGAGTAAAAAAGAAGAACTTCCCCGGCGTGTTGCACAGATTGGTAATGTCTAATGGTAGTTTGCTCGAGCGATAATTGACAAAGAAGTTAAGGACAGATTGACGTACATTACCTTAGAGATCTGTTTCAATTAATTTCTACAAGCTAGTCTATTGCTATGATTTCGTAGCTTGTACAGTTTTATAAAACATAAATGAAATAAAAGCTGGTTTTGAAAGATATCGTTATTGGGGCACTATAAAGCAGATTTTTCTTATCTTAATTATCTTCTACTTTTCTGCCTTTA
>BGPR01023362.1:0-10409 GCA_013235015.1 Araneus ventricosus | reverse complement strand
AAAGCAGATTTTTCTTATCTTAATTATCTTCTACTTTTCTGCCTTTAATTATAATTCGACATCTTAATATAAATAAAAGTCATTGTGGGTATGTCTCCTCCTAAACCACTGGACCGATTTCAACCAAATTTTGCACACTTATTATTTAAGACAAGAGGAAGATACCTGCTAACTTTTCAAAATGGAAAAGTTACTTAAACTGTCAGTAAGTTAGAAATTAACAGAAACCGTTTTTCCGCAGTAACTTTGAAGTAAATTGTGCCACAAAAAAATTTTTATACTTTCTTTAAACTCCAAAATTTGACGTTCTCAAATGATACCAATTTTATATCTGTGAAATTTTTCTTCAACTTTTATTAATTTTTCAAAATTTAATAAATAATTTATTACATGCAGACGATTTTGAAATAAAGAAAATTTATAGAAACTTCGTTCCTAGGCAACGGTGAGACTTTGAACTAATCTACCTTTATTTCTGTTTATTTCTGTAAATATTTAATTTAAGAAGTGAAAGATCAATATCAAATTTTAAAAGCCGAGAAGGTTAATTAAAACTTTAATTAATTAAAAATTAAGCAAGATTTTTCGATGGATTCTCCTGTCGATGGATTTCCTCCAAACTTAGTCAGAAATCTACTAGTCAGTTTAGTGTCAAAATAGTATACCAAATTTCATACATCTATCTCATTTCATTTCTGAGTTGTGTGTCAGACGGACAGACTTCATTCCCGAAACGGGCTTTCGAGCTTACAGAGGCGTGAAACGTGAAGATTCATCAACATCCCGAGGTCAAATCATTTGACGATTGAGCCAATTTCTCTCTGCATACTTCGTATACGAGAAAGTAAAAATTGATAATTGTTGAATATTCAACCCCTTGCCTTCGATTTTATTGAACCTTCTATTTAGATGCGACCACCCATTTGATATATTTTTTTTATTATTTCAATCTATTTAAGATGACAAAGAGGATACTTGAGACATTTAAACGTGACCAGGTGATTTTTGCATTTAAAATTAATTGTTACGTTGACTTATTCGATTCCTACTATTAGTTCACACTCTCCCTATATATATATATATATATATATATATCGAAGCACCTCCATATTTCAGCCATATCTTTGCGCATGCGCAGTACATTTTTCATTATATCTCGAATCACCTAAGTAGGAATTGACTTTAAATTTTTTTTATATTACTTGTTTATGGATTTAAATAGTGTACGGGTAGAAAAGAGCCGAACGTATGACGCGATGACCACCAAGAAGAGGTTAATAATATTGTTACGAAAATGTTGAGAATCGTAGAAAACCACGAAACCACAAAGTACATTTATAAGCACGAAGCAGTTCGTATTGCAAGAGAACTTGCCACAACTTGTAGGACTCAGCATTTCTACATTCAAGGACTATTCCAGAATAATTATCCACAATTGTGATGAAAGATTTAGAATCCCTAGAACATTTTGGAATTAAAATATCAGTGCTTGGATCTGATTCATCTGTCATGATTAAAGAAACTAATTATTGAAATTATATTCTTAAGTTCTCAAATTTTAAATGCAGCTTTTAGAATGTTGTAGTCACCTGTTCTTTTTACGTTCTGGGTTGTATTGGCCAGATTTAGAAGGCCAATATATGTGATTTTGGCTAGTTCCTGGAAAATGCCTAAGAGCCTGGGCATTGTACGTCATGTCTGCTACTGACCATTATCGTGAATGAGACCGAAAATCTGTTATGAGCAACAGAATAGTCTTGAAAATCAACGGAACGTCTGTTATCACAAGCAATGCATATTTCACGCAATTTTGTTTCTGATTTATTCCGTGTATAGATTGCTGCCTATCCTTTTATAGTTAAAAATTACCAGGCACTTGAGTTTTGATTTTAAAAAAATCGACGGGAGGCTATCTCTGCGAAACGGCCGCTGGGATTGAGGGGCGTAGACTCACTTACCTTACACAACTGTGACTTCCTGTGACTAAAGGTTTTCTATGTGACTAAAGTAGCTCTATGTGACTTTGACCTATGACTAAAGTAGCTCCATGTGACTTTGACCTATGACTAAAGTAACTCTATGTGACTTTGACTTATGACTAAAGTAGCTCTATGTGACTTTGCCCTATGACTTCTGCTCTATGACCTTCCTCTGTTAAATGAAACTAAAACCAACTCAACTCAATTAAATCAAGGGAAATGACAGCTCAATTAAATCAACTATTGTTAATAATAATTAATTAAAGACAGTTAATTAATCGATTATTCAACCGTGACTTTCTGTGACTAAAGTTGCTCTATGTGACTTTGACCTATGACCTATGCTTTATGAACTTCCTCTGTTAAATGAAATAATCTGAAATGAATGAATTATTAATCTAATAATCCAGTTAATATACCGCTCACAACCGATGTGTGCACGCGCATCGGACGCTGTGACGTCATCAAAATTCTTCGTGATTTTCACCAACTTTGTAGCTAGACTGTGACTAAACCGTAATTCAAAATTTTAAAATTATTTTTGCACTCTTCAATGTCTATCTTTCTCTGTTAAATGAAACTAAAACCAACTCTCTATGTTATTTGGTTACGGAGCTACAAGCGTTTAACTTTACCGCCAAATTCGAAGTGATTCAACAATTCTTGAGTAACTAGAAAATCACTCGTCATGGTTTGACGGGTAAAAATTGCCTTTTCATTCGAGAGATTTCCCTTCAAATTTGACGTGTTTAAATAGATATACGTATATGCGAGAGAAATGTTTAACATTGATTGAAAACAAATTAAAATAAATATATGTTTTATGACAGGAAATTTTTTTTTATTTACATATTATTTGAATATTTCTTTATTCAAAAACCCTCCGTGTGAAGTATTTTTCGTTGTTTAATAATTTTCCTTGTACTTCAGATGTCTTTGTGTAAATTTTAACGTGATTGGGAATCCGAGACCATGGAAGTGCAACATAGAGCTCTCCATGTGAAAAGACAGGCTCATCGAGGTAAATTCCAACATGATCGAAAGTTTGCCCCTGCGATTTGTTGATAGTCATCATGTAAGCTGGAATTAAGGGGAAATGGTGGCGGTTGAGAACGAATGGTAGATTCACGTCACTGGTGGTTAATTTAATTCTTGGCAAGAAAACAATATCGCCACGATTGCATTCAGATACAATTTGGCGTCCAAACTATATCACGCGCATGATATACCACTGACGTAATTTACTACTTTCTATTGAAAAACGGAAATTAATTTGAAATATATGATTAATATAATTAAAAATTTCTCGGGAACTATCGATCATAGCGAGACAAATTTTATATCAATCGATATTAAATTTTATTTCACTCTTTTTAGAGCTATTAAATTTGAAATTAGAATTACAATTACTCTTTTAAATTTAAAATTACTGAAGTTTAGGTTCTCTAACAATGAAGTAATGCTGTTTAATGTCTCGCAGTTATATGGCGCGAGTTTTATTGTTGGTGCCTTCAGAGCGTTACCGGAGGATCTCGGCCATTATATTAGTAATATTTCGCGTGAACGTAAAATCGATGAATAATTTGCCAAATGTACTTGGATAGTCTGCGTGCGCGCGCATCGGTCGCTGTGACGTCATCAAACCTTTTTGGTGATTTTCACCAACTTTAAACACACACAACCACCGCCACATTGACCTGTCCGATACAGAACCCCAAGTGCCAAGCACCGTCTCCAGAGCGCGTCCAGTACCTACAGGAGCCACAAACGCACAGCCTCCACCAACTAAGATCAATCTTGACCAATCCATTCCCTGGTAGACGCATCGAATCTCAAATACAATGACAATACCAAATTTATACAATCTGCAAGATTTTAACAAAACTCAACATGACATCAAAAGGAAACAAATAATCATCAATATCTCATCTAATATTAATATAAACATATGTGATTAAGAAGAAAATACAATATCCATAAGCACGAGAAAACAGCAATCAGGAAGTTACAAGGAGTAGACAGAGGAAAAGTTGCCATATGGCCACCGATGTTACATGCGATGTTTCTTCATCACCATCAGCACCTTCTAATTTAATTTTCCAGTTTTTTGATAAATTAAACTGATTTACTCGATACCATCCTGTTGCTTGTCCATATTAATGGAAGTGATTACGTTAATCAGAAAATCTTGAAACATGCACATTACTTGACAGAAGACAATCCAGACAGAGTTTCTTCCCCTCTTTGTTCCAACCGATAAAATTCAGTATAGTTCTCCATCAAGTTGAAACTTATGCAGTTAAAGAGAAAATAAAACCATACCATACATCAAAATGTTATTTCCAAGTTCTACGAAGCGTAACCCAAACGACGCCATATTGTGCTTGCGCACCAGAAAATCGAGCGGTGAGAACATTCCCGCTGCTTGAACTTGTGCGGGGCCACTGCAAAAAAGATTCATGCGCTATCTTTGATTCAGTATACGAGTGGAAGATTCATTGGTTAAAATATTAGGTACAGTCAATAAATAGCGAAACAGAGGCTATTTCATACAATTTATTTGATGAAACTGAAAGGTATTGTCCACATTTGTTTAGGCATTTAACACATTGTGGCACTGGTCGCACAATGCCATGCTCGTAAAAAACCTTTGGCTGCTGTTTGAACCAGTCGCGCACGCACTCCTCGACTTCATCGTTCGTTTGTGGGGGACCCGTTGCGCGCACACTGCACGGAATTTCAACGTGTCCCCGATGATTGCGTGAACCTTGCCATGACTAAGCCCTACTGCTGCAGAAATGGTGTCTACTGTTACACGACGGTCTTTCTTGATGAGTTCATCCATTTTCGCAACATGCTGGTCTGTGACACGCGGGTGCTCCACTCCGCGTGTCATCCACAAGTGACATGCGTCCTTTGGCTCTTGCTCCACTCCTGAGCCCTTGAAAGGGACATACAGTGCTCCCCATAAATTCTTTCCATTCGTCGACGGATTTCACGACCTCTTATACCTCCCGCTGTCAAAAAGAGCATAAGATTCGTTTTCTCGAATTGGAATGAATGGACATGACCAGCTAGACAACGGGTTATGGCACGTACCGCCACCTAGCAAGTGAAAAGCACGCGAATCTTTTTGTCACACCAGGAACTACATTTTAGGCCAGTCTCCATTCTTCTAAATACCATAGTTTTGATTTAATGGCCTCTGTCTCGTTCTTCATTGATTGTACCAAATAGTTTCGAATGTTTTACTTATCCATACCTCATAAATGCTTCGTCACCTTGTTATTCTTGTTTAACGATGCAAAAATGGTTCTTGCATTTAACCCTCTCACACCGATAGGGGCGGTCCCGGGCTGTCTAAACATTTCCTCCTTAACAGCGACGAAGGCCGGTCTGAGGCGGTTGGCTTCTTTTGAGGGGAGGGGAGGTTCTGAGATCGCTTGGGAGATAAGCGAGATAGGGGTCCATTTATCCTTGCCAACCACAGCTCATTTACATGCGCCTCAACCCTGTGACTCCTAACCCGGCCGTAATCAGCCATGCAACTTCTATGCTAGTGGGGCGGATTTCGGCCGTTTACTGTTCCGAAAGCGGGGAGAAGGCAGTTGGGCTTGGGGTAGAGATAAGAGATGAACGGCCTTCCATTGGCATCTTCTACCACCCGTAGTGAGGACAGGAAGGGAAACGGGGTGGACGAATCTATTTCACCTATCAATTACTAAACAAACCTCCGTATACAACTGCATTCAGATTTTGAGGGCCCTCAGTGGTCAGAGGGTTAAGGAAGGTTATAGCAGGGGGTGGGGTAAATGACCATCCAGGTCGGGAGAGTCCAATTCATGTCGCTTTATCTCCAAATTTCCCGGTTTGAAAGGGGCTAGAAGAAAAATGCCGCCTCGGGGTTAAAGAGTTAACCCTCCAGCCGTTAGGCTTTCAGATTGCTACGTTTGACGAAATTGTCACGCTGAAAGAGAAGGTTATTATGCAAGTTGTCAGGTTTTGGACAAAAGGATTTCAACCCCCTTTTGTGGTCACTTTCGCGCCGTAGGGGGGCTATTAGACCTGTTATCATTCGGCCATGACATATGACTTCTAACCTTGATTCTTTGAGACAGAATCCTTTGTTAGAAGACCCTTTGAGTATTCTCAGAAAAATTGGTCAAACTGACCCTCCCCTGACCACAGACACTCCCTCTCATTATGTCGCCGCGTGACACCTGGGGGGGGGTGAAGAGGAAAACTTGTAGAAGGAAAATCTTGGGTCTGACACTTATATGGAACTTTTCTTTCCCGAGACAGTCTCGTGTCTGCCGTTATGAGAGGAAAATGTTCACGCAGATATCTCGTTCCTGACGCTATGAGGGTTAAATTATTCCTAAATGCAAACAAAATTATATTCGTTTTGAATATCTTTCACACGGAATTGCATGATAATGGATTTTGTTACGTACAAAAAATGCATTGCTTCCTATTGTGTGTATATGCGAGATAGCCCAGGTAAGAACTTTGAAGCTACTTGAGCTTGCGAGGCTACTGCAGAGAAGATTCAATCGTTCATTTTAGACACGAGAAATTGGAGATCCGTGCACACACCTAACATGGAGGTTAACTATTGAAGAAACGTTTCTCTTCAGGTACGCTATTACACTGTGAACTAAAACACTGTACGATAATGCATTTTGTTTAAAGATGCAAAAAATACTTCTTTCATCTAAATTATTCCTAAATGCAAACAAAATATTACTGTTTTTCTGAATATCTTTCACACGGAACTTTAGGCTAATGCATATTTCGAGAGCAAACAAACAATAATCAGAAATTAAGTAGATGAACGCTGTTTAAGATTTAAGGTTTGCCATTAAATTCGGAGGGAGCTAATCATCATCAAGAACAGCGTGAGCATTAGTACAAGCGTTACAGGCGAGCATTATGTTTTTTAATGGCGTGATCATCAAATCTTAATTCTTTTTTCCTATCTCTTCGTTTCAAGATAATGTTTTTCGCTTTCAAATGAACCGCTGCGTTTGTAATTATCAAAATCTTTTTTAATTTTACTACATAAGACAGTGTGAGCACAAAGTGTTTCTTTAATTACAAAACGTTTGCTAACTGTTCGAAGTAGTATTTTTATGACTGCCTAGCTTAAAGTTTTTTCCATTGTTTATTGTCCTATAATGGTGAAAGTTGTTCATAAGTTTAGTTATATTCCCACTAATGTTCCGTTCTGAAACAACACGAGGATTATTCTGGGATGGACCTCGTCTTTTTGAACCGCGGTCAGATGACGAGAGCGAGACCCTGAAACTAGCACCCCATAGCCTCAAACCGGACTAAAAAAGAATCTGAACACTTTTATCCTCGTTTTTATTTTAAAATCTTGTTGCTTAAAAATAATTGTGACATGAAAATTTGACTTCACTTTTTTTACATTCATAAAATTGCTTTGATATCTTACCTTCTACGTTTATTACATTTTTTGAGATTTTACCATTCGGTTTTACCTTCTGCAGCTCTTTTATTTGAAATTTTATGTGTAAACCTTTTTCATTAATATAATTAGCCCTTAATAAATATAATTAACATATGCTTGACACTCTGCTCTTTGTCCACAAAACACAAAACATCCAACCAACGCTATCCAAATTGACGCATCACAACAGTGGGAGGGCATTTCAACAACGACTTTAAGTTTATTGTATACCATGCCCACAGACTCGACAAATTTTCTTTGAAACAGGGTTTCGTAACAGGAAACCTCCGGCACAGAAGCCGGGATCTTACCACTAAGTCACCGCGGCCAAACAGTTACCATTAGCCAAATAAATAGGTGACGAATATCCATATTAATAACAGAAGAGAATGTGTCTGTGTGTGTGTGTGTTGGCGCTCTACAGGGCAGACCGCTGGACCTAGAGCCATGAAATTTAGAAGAAACATACACTGAAGAGCCAAACCATTATGACCACCTACTCAATAACACGTTGCGCTTCCTTTGGCCTTCGAAACAGCTGCAACTCGCCTGGGCATAGATGCCACAAGTTTTTGGTACATGACTGGAGACAGGTTGTACCAAATGTCTAAGCAGCGGTCACGCGAAGTCGAGATATTCGGACATGGTGGTGTTTGAGCTCTGAGCTGCCGCTTCATGACATCCCAAATGTGCTCCATCGGATTATGATCTGGCGAGTTAGGTGGCCGGGACATTAAGTGGAATTCATCAGTATGCTCCTCGAACCACTCCAACACAATCCGAGCCTTGTGACATGGGGCGTTGTCCTGCTGGAAGATTCCCTTTCCAGTTGGGAAGACAAACGCCATGTAAGGGTGCAACTTATCCGCAATGACGTTCAGATAGTTCGCAACTTTCATGGTCTGTTCTACCACAACTACGGGCCCCAGAGCCGCCCATGAGAACGTTCCTCAAAGCATAATACCGCCACCAACAGCCTGTGTATGACCTGCTGTACAAGAGGAGAGTAAATGTTCGCCTGGCAGACGGCGTACCCTGACACGACCATCGACGCGATGAATGAGAAATCGGGATTCATCCGACCAGGCAACTCTCTTCCACTCATCTATGGTCCAGTCTCGATGTTCCCGGGCCCACTGTAGGCGTAGTTGACGATGACGCTTGGTCAACAGAGGCACACGAGTGGGACGCCTTCTGCACAGTCCCATATCCAACAATGTCCTCTGAACTGTGTGTTCCGAAACACTTGCGCTTGGACCTGCATTGTATTGGGCTGTCAGCTGAGCCACTGTCTGGCGCCGATTTTGCTTTGCTAAGAGGGACAGTCTCCGACGTCCTTTTTCTTTGATGACGCGTGGATGACAAACACCTTGGCGTCTACCGCTGGTGTCACCATCATTTATCTACTGTGCATGAATTCTAACAACGGCAGATCGTGAACAACCTACTAGTCGTGCAGTTTCGGTGATACTCGTTCCGCGTCTTCGGGCCATCACGATCTGCCCTCTATCAAATTCGCTTAGATCAGCAGCCTTTCCCATCACTCGCAAAAGTAAGTGCAAGAATGATTACTTACCTTCTCCAGCAGCAGTTAAATACCTTTCTCACTTAACCACGTGCCCTCCACGTCATCTAGAAGAGTTCATTGAAATATGTGGGGATGGTCATAATGTTTTGGCTCGTCAGTGTATTTTGGAGGCTGGGAATATGCGCCTCAGAGCCCTTTTTTGGAAATTTTAATTAGAAATTTAATTACTTAAAAATGAAACGAAATTTCGGCGATTTTCCGAACATATTAAAACACAAAAATTATTTTTACACCACCTGAAAGTTCAAACAATTACCTTTTCAGTGATATCAATTAAGTTGTCACACGATTTCGCCTCTAATTTCAATAAATTTTAAAAAATATTTCTGGTAAAATTTAAAACTTTACTTTTCATTGTTGCAAGGCAGATCAAACCGTTTTCATTGTGTAAACAAATATTTAATTGCGTGTTTCTCTTCCATTGTTGAAAGCTAAGAAAATATCTTACTGAATTTTACTTTCTTGTTTTATTTGATCCAATTTGTGTGAAATTTGTAAAGGAGGTACTCGAGATAATAAGTATATAATGAAATAAACCAGTAAACTGAAAGATTATCGTTGTTATGTTGTAATTTTTTTGATCAGCGTGTTTTAAGCCAATTAGCATGCTGCTGGATGTAAAATGTGCCGCGTAAATTTACTTATGACATCAAACGCTTATTTTATGTTAATGTAGACAAGGAACATGACAAGTGTAAGGTTACGAAAAGGACGCGGGTTAAATGTCTATAGCAATTTGAATCTTAAAACTGCTTTGGTAAAGGGGCCATGAATATAAAATTATGTGTAAGACATTCAGATGAAATTTTATTTTCGGCGATCAAGGTGGTCGCCGAAGGCGCCTAGTAGTAAATAATCACGAATTTAAGTTATTTTAGTCTAGGTTTCTTCAGGCACGGATTACTAAGTAGGCAATGTATGCACCTGCCTATGGGTCCCGCAACTTTAGGGGCCACGAGATTATTATTATTTGAAAAAATAATTTCAGGGTTTTCAATTGATGTATAAGAGCTGTGTACTCGGACTCACTGAAATGATGAAGCATCGTTTAGATTTCAGAACAATAGTCTTGGGATTTTTTTCCATGTTTCCAAATTCGTTAGCAGATCAATGTGTCACAAGTCAACAGTCCTGACAAATTTTGTGTTAGAAATTGTGTAAAAAAATTTTGTAATTTTTTAACAATTTTTCAAAAATTACTTTAAATTAATATCTTCTTCTTCTTAAATTTTTATCTTCCATTCTCGAGATATTAACGCCAATATTTTTTCAGAATGACGCGCAAAAAAGTGTTATTGTAGTTTCTCATAATATTCGTTACTGAAAAACTGCTTTATTGAGATTAAATTAAAATTAATAAAAAAAGTAT
>BGPR01023361.1:9067-24293 GCA_013235015.1 Araneus ventricosus | reverse complement strand
GGGTCATAGAATGGCCCCAAACTAATATCCAACCCTGTGCTGTTAAAATCATTACATTTTTAGTTAGAAAAATACCGCTTTTGATTTTTAGAATTTAAGAATACAATGAATTATTAAGAATACACAGTGCTTAACACAAATCAAATCTACTCTATTATTATCCACTAATAAAGCACGGATTTCTAGTGGTTCATTTTTCGCGTATCTCTTTCACGTCAAAAGTCTGATGCGCATTTCTCGATAAATATATTTCTTCACTCTACAATTAAATGTATAAAATTAAATGTTAATGAATGCAAAAAGTAATGTCCTTTTGTTCCAGATAAGCGCAACACAATATTATGACAACGAATATTCTGCCTAAATTTTGGTTTTTTTTTTTTACACTCAATGCCTTCTTTTGAGGAAATCAATTCCAAATTATTCACATCTTCATTTCCAGAATCTCCGTCATCTTAAGATTCCGTATCATGTTCGCAGAAACTTTCATGATCTGAAAAAAAAATTCTAAAACACACATCCTCAGATCCGTTGCCTTCATTGTCAATGTCTCAATCCTCATCAGCTTAAACTTCAACAAGAAGTTTGCGTAAACGCTCCGTTTCTTTTCCGTATGGAGTCGTCTTTGTGAGAAACAGTTAAATACTTCAATTCGACAAGTGAAAAAACGAGCTGACCTTATCAGCTACGTGAAATAATTAATCTGTGGAACAAGTGGAAAGACGCGCGCGGGGTCATTTAATAATTCCAGTAAACGACCAAACGTGTATTACGGGACGAGAAATTAAGGATATAGTTTCTAAATACTCAGAAAAGGCAGAGGGGGGGTGACTAACTCAGCTACTGATAAGAAAGGAATGAACAGGTGTCTAGATTTCTAGGAATCTGAGTTTTCCGAGGGCTTGGGGTCAATATGACCGCCGCGCGTCCTCCCGGGTTAATTTATTTTTGTGCAGCTACTGCAACAAGGCTATTTGCGGAGCGCACACTTTAAGCATCTGCAAAGAGTTCAAACGCTAATCTACACCACTTTTCTATTCTTTAAATGAAATAATATAATAATTTTCTTAACTTACACTAATTTGTTTGATAATAAAAATGATAAAATTACAGAAATATAAATAAATTCTTTGTTTTAATTCGTAGTCTATGGGTCGCAAATCATGCATACATTCTAGCTACGTAGTTGGTGAGAAGGGTTACATTTCAATGAGGTTTGCAGGCCTCATCACTCGTAAATCTGGCAGGTACGGCTTTATTAAAATGGAAAACATATCTGTTAGTTAATGTATGTACCATATGGAGATTACTAATATAATAGCCCAGATCTGTCTCTCACTGTTGCGGCAACGCTCTGACGTCAACAACCATAAAATTCGCGCCGTAGCACTGCGAGACGTTAAACAGCATTATTTCAAAGTTAAAGCACATAAATTTCAGTAATTTTAAATTTAAAAAAGTAATTGACGTAATAATTTCAAATTTAATAGCTCTAAAATAGTGAAATAAAATTTTCTATCGATTGATAGAAAAGTTATATTGCTATGATCAATAGTTCCCGAAAATTTTTTAATTATATTAATCATCTATTTTAAAATAATTTCCGTTTTTTAATAGAAAGTAATAAATCACGTCAGTGGTATATCGTGCGCGTGATATAGTTTGGACGCCACGATGCATCTGATTATTTATTGCAATCGTGATGATATAATTTGATAATATTTTTTGGCAACGTTTGACAAGCAGAGAAGCGCTTTGTTTTGATGAGACATCTGAAGTACAAGGAAAATTATTAAACAACGAAAAATACTTCACACGGAATGTTCTTTAACAAGAGGTTTTCTGAATAAAGAAATATGTAAGTATTAAAATATTTCCTGTCATAAAACATATGTTTGTTTTATTTATTTTCAGTCAATATTAAACATTTCTCTCGCATATATATCTATTTAAACACGTCGGATTTGAGGGAAAATCTCTCGAATGAAGAGGCAATTTGCACCCGTCATACCATGACGGATGACTTTCTTGTAATTTATTAACAAATAGTGTTAGAATGAACATTGTGTAAAAATTTTTTGAAACTTTTTAATTTTTAAGGATTAAAAATAATCAATTATACTATTAAGGTGATACTAAAGTGGTGAGAGAATTACAATGGGAGACAGAAAAGGTAATGACAGCGAGTGAAAACACCCAGGGAAAAATTTTGACAGTTAAGGATCGAACACTGGGTTAAGAGCATGATGCGTTTGACGACTGTGCTATCAGGAATTACAGGTTGAGGGAGAAAAGGGATATTTTCTGATTTCGACTGTCATTTAAATTGCAGTGCGTATAACGTAAAGTTATCTAAAATACAAAATTCACAGTAGGAAATTCCATGATGGTCGTCGCAATTCGTGAATTAAGACGATTTTCTGTTCGCTGACTTAAACCATTTTGGCATTGATCTAAACGTTCTCTGGCTCACCTAAGCCCAAATGCTTCATTTTTAATAGATCTCTTTTGAATCATTTCATCCAAAGTTTCATAATATTGTAGGAAATATTGTGAATTCCATATCTTAAACTCATTTTTTCGAGAAAGAGTTGTTTTACACCAGAATAAATACAGTAGCAGGTTATGATTATAAAATTATGCCTGACATGGAGGAGGCTACCTGTTTTGTTTTGTAAACAAACCGATCGTTGCCATCAGCAAAAGAGAAATTAACTTATTTTTTGCACCACGTACCTGTAGCGTTTTATTGAGCTTAAAGATAATCAAATAAATTAAATTAGGAATTAAAACAAAATAAATAAATTTAAACATACACTACAAAATTTAAACCATGTTTAAACAGCGCGCAATATGACGCTGCGTACAAGAAACAAGGGAAGTAAATATAATTCAAAGATAATAAAAAACATGCTCTGAGAGAATAGAATTAAATACGAATACTCGTTTTATATTTATTTTTAATTCGATGTCTATGAGTAGTATTGATTAGTAGCAGAGTAACACTGATTTAAATTTAGTTGTCTAAGGTTAACTGTAATTTTGAAATACTTGAAAAGAATTTGCCGATTGACAGCGATGCATTGAAACATCTCCATATTAAAACTACTCAACTTCGTCAATGCAATTTGTTTGCGATTTGAGTACGATGATAGTTGAAAAATTATCAAATCTTAAGCTCAGCGTTATGACAGTCAACGGCAACTCAATTTAAACGTGTCAGAAAAGCTGTACAGTCTGTCCATAAGCTCCGTAAAAGAATCCTAAATTGGAATCTAAAGTATTAAAAACTTTCTTCTATTAGAAAGGAATTTAATTTTAAACATGAATAATAGTATTCTGAATAATGAAATTTTATATCCAAATCGAAAGAGACCGCCCGCACTCTTGCAAAATTGATTTGCTTACATATCTCTATGCCTATTGCCAACTTACCTTGTCATTGCCTGCAAACACGTTTCGGAACAATCTCATGTATTCACGATTAATTACAATTTGGAGGTTAGAATTTCGTATCTGCGCGTCACTTTTTTTTATGGATATTTAAATTGATTTCATGAAACTGAATCATAATATTAACTTTACATATCTTATAAAATCGAATTATGAAATCCACTCTACAGTTTTTATGAAACCGAATTATATAATCTACTCTACAGTTTTTATGAAAACGAATTATAAAATTCACTTTACAGTTTATAATTAAGAATTTTAGATAAAAGACACAGAGTCGTCAATAAAGAAACAAGACACAGAATTTAAGAAGAAGAGATTTTATTGAAAAAAAATGGGAAATTTCATGAAGTAAAGCAATTCTTTTTCAAATAGCAGAGAGGGTCTTTGAAGAGAAGAACCAACGCCACCATTCCAAGTCCAAATTCGTTCATGGGGTGAAGATTGGTTCATTTCAAGGCATTCCGTTAAGCTGAAAATGAATCATTTCTAAATCAACTACTTTTCCAAAATGGATAACTTACTGAAATACAATAAATGGTTTTTGATTGACTAACATTATAGCAATTTTATTATTATTTTTTAGAAACCGAATTATAAAATTCACTTTAAATATTTATCCTTAAAATAAATCCATATTATAAAATTACATTCTCAAAGTAGGCAGTTTAAACGACTGAAATATACCTCACCTCATAGTTTTAGATTGGTTTACATTATTTATTTAGACATTCGTTATAAAATCATATTACGAACTAGATAGCATGATTCTAACTTTTTTTCTGTATTACATTCATTGGAATGTTTAAGAAAGCACAATAAAAACGCTCTATGATTCTACGATACAACAATTCTAGTTGTTTGGAATTACATTCTGTAGAATGTTTAAGAGAGTGCAATGGAAATATAAAAGGATTCTACGATACAATGATTCTAATTGGTTGGAATTGCATTCAGTAGAATATTTAAGAAAGTCCAATGAAAGTATAAAAGGTTTCTGATACAACGATTCTAATTGTTTGGAATTGCATTCAGTAGAATGTTTAAGAGAGTGCAATGAAAGCATAAAGGGATTATATGATACAATGATTCAAACTGCTCTTGAAATATGTTTAGTATAATTTTTCCAACTGCTTTTGAATTACACTCATTAGAGTGTTTAAGAAAGAATAATAAAACACACAATCATTCCAACATTTCTTTTTTTAGATTCCCTAGAATGCTTACGAAGTATGATGAAAGCACACAGAGATCTTAAGTTTAAGATTTCTTGCATTTGAAACCAGGAAATTTGGATCTTTCGGTTTAAAATATATCCATTTGAACTTTAAAGTTATTTTAGAAATTTTTTAATTTTCCTTAGTTTTCAGATTTTCAATATCCGTGTCATTTTTTTCTATAGAGTTTTTAAATAGAACATAGAATATTTTTGAATAAAACTCTTTTCACATCTCTTTAATTCTGTTTCTTAATATTAGATACTTAAAAACAAATTTTATCAGTCAATTTTAAATGAAGGAAAACTAACAAAAATATAAATAATTAATATACTTTTTTTGAAATAGCAATGCATTGTCATAATAGATTTCAGCATTTGAAACTAATAACATTTTATTTCATGTAATTTAAATTTTCGAAAATTTGAGCATGATGTTGATAAAGTTTACTTACTCATTGAAAGAATTACTATCGTTAAAAAAGAAATGAAACGATAATCAAGATACAAAATATAGTATTTATTTTTATGAGAGAAAAAGTTTATATCTTAGCAAGCTAAATTTCATATTTAAAATAAAAATTAGCCCTCGATTTAATATAAACAAAAAATAAACGTATTATTTACAGTTTTGTCATTTGGTGACTTATTTAATTCTAAGTGGCTTATGCGATCATTGAAGTGAAATATTTTTTACTCAGAATAATTTTGTCTCTTTTGGGGGGAAAACAGAATGTATTTAAGGAGTTATAATCTACATTTCAAACATAATATTTCAAATACTTACATCATGAAGCTAAAAACAGAAATAAATTTTTAAAATTATTTAAATAAGTACCCAATTTCCATACATGTTATGATTTATGAGAATCTTGCGTTCCAAAAAAATAAGAAATAACTAAAATTTCAGTATTAAAATTTCATTTCTTCTAATTACAGAATTAAAATTAATTAAATAAATTAATCAAATACTTTTTATAGATTTGTAAATTGAAACATTACAAAACGAAGATAATTTACATCTTTATGGTCAAAATATTAAAACAACTTTTTTAGCAACGGATTCCGAGATTACCACTTTTGGACGATCTTCAAACAGAAAGGGGTGTCAGGCAATGAGTCATATGAGCGCATTTCCGGAGTTCTTTGTTAGATCACGCTCAGTAAAATTTAAACATCACCTTTCCATTCTTCACTTTCCCCCTATTTTGATGGAAATAACTCCGCCCGGCGCATGCGCAAAACCGCGGATTCCGAATCCGTTGCAAAACAATAACTGTATAAATTAACCAAATAATTTTCATGGACTAAACTAATAAACTTAGTAAAAGAAATTCTTCAATACAGTTTTCAAACATTTATTTAGTTTTTCTTCTGCAGTTTTTTAAAAAATAAATTTAATTCTTAAAAAAAACTTTTCAATATATTCGCAACACTGCAATTTTTTTAGTAGAATAGTAATGTTACTTACTTGTGGATCCAGCAGGTGTACTGCCTCCTAGAATGAAGATAAAGGAATTGGTGATATATATGTGCTCCTAAATTCTACATTAGATTACATCTTAAATTTTTCATTGTCATTTAAGAAACATTAACATTACATCTGCGAGTTCTAAATTAGTAACTAACAGCTTATTGGAATCGGCGTTTCTTACTTATTTCTATCAGTATGTTAGTAATTAAATTTAATTGCTGATAACGGTCATCAATGATAAAAGGTTTTTAGGAAATATCCTGAACAGAATTTCTGAAAATACGAAATATTTCCAGCTTGTTATGTAACAAGCATCAGAAACGGCGAAAGAGAGTACAGCTACTAATTCTTAATAATTCGTAAGAAAAGGGGAGTTGGAACCCTATGTACGAAAAGGTTAAATTGGCCATTTCGACCTTTCTCATTACCTTTTCTCAAACTCTGTTACAGATACATGTTTGAAACATTTTATACAAATAAAGTACATCTTACCCATTACACTGAAATGATTTTTGAACACAAAATTCAAAACTTCATTTTTTACAAATGTTTTTGTGTCATAACAAAAAATGTGAAATTGGCCATTTCGATGTACCTTTTCTCAAAATCTCTTATAGATATATGTTTGAAACAACTTTTCATGCGAGTAAAGTACACCTTTCTCATTATAATGAAACGAGCTTTTCTGAAAAAACCCAAAACTTTATTTTTTACAATTTTTTGTGTCAAAATAGAATAAAACTTCACTATGTCTAATTAAATATTTTGTAAATTTCTACAAAATTAGAAATTAACCAAAATATCATTTCAGTATAATGAGAAAGGTATACTTTACTTCTATAAAAAATTTAAACATGAATATATAACAGATTTTGAGAAAAGATACATCGAAGTAACAGGCGTTAGCGTTAACGAATTTAGGATTTCGACTCCCCTAAATTTCGTTTCTAGTGACATTCCTCAATGATCTAAAATTTAGCAAATATTCAGTGCAGTCTCTAAAAATAAGATATATTCCGATAATTGCTAAATATTTTGAAATTACGGCAATAATTATCCATTTCATTATAACAAAACTTTTCCTTATTGCAAATCACTGACATAATGAAGCAATTTATAAAAAAATTCAGATAAAAGGCAAAATGTAAAGTAAAACAAAAAGTAAATTTATGATAAAAATTTACAAACAAAACTCATAATCCAGCATCCGAAAAAATAAACAAAGGAAATAAGAACAATCAAATCTACCTGCTGCAGTTGCTGCGAAAAAGAAAGTAGTTACATTAATATTAACATATTGTAGAAAATATATATATATATAATTTATTTATGTAAATTGATATATTAAGGTAAGCATTAGAATTAAAAATTTATCTACCAGCAAAACGATACTAAATAAATTTTTAGAAATTAATTTGTTGTTAAAAGTACTTACTGTCGTCAGCCATAGCTGTAAAGAAAAGAGAAAAACAGTTTGGTTTCACATTAAGGAAAGTTAATAATAATATATGGAATCATTTATCAGTCTAAGTAAAATAATAAGCAAGAAAATAAATTTAGGAAAAAAAGCGGAAAAAAGTTTTTTATATAAAATCACTGCAAGTGGTTCTTGATTTCTGGTTTTAAGGCCCAACAATTACCTCTGTTGATCGGCAGATAATTAGTTTAGTTGGGACGGACCTCGTAATTTTGAACCGCGGTCAGATGACGAGGACGACACATCTGATTAGCAGATCAAATAAGGAAAAAGTAGTCATTGTTTCGACGTACAAATGAACCTTAAATTAATCATTAATATAATTGAAATGTAGCTAAACTATCCCATTTCTTTAATGTAGGACAGTAAATTTGCAGAGTTTAAGTTAAAGAAAATTAAATTATTTAAAAATTATTTAATTTGCTTAAGATAGCTTTGTGCGATTTCCTGTCGCAGCTAGACCGCGTCACTGAGTATCAAATTTTTCATAGGGTGTATTACAAATCTCAGTTTTAGAGAGCCTAAAAAATGGCAATGAATGCATGGAAAATTGCTTGGATGTTTAAGAATGCTTGTAAAATATCTCGCATATTAGCTGTGAGAGTTTTAAGTATTTGATATATATAGACTGATTATTTTTACCGTTAGTTTTCTTATTTAGTGGAACAAAGGGGAATGATTTCGATATCATTATTGAGATTCTCTGTTAGAAATGAATTCACGAATAATACACTTTATGGTGACTCAAATTATCTTTTTTTGTTCGTTTGGGTTTGGTTTCTATTTCTCCTGACTTATGGAAAGATATTTTTTACCTTTGGTAGGTTTTTGATTCGAGGAAATCTTTGAAGTCCCTCCAAGAAGCAACGTATCCTACTTGACACAAAATTGGATGTATATTTTTGTATTTTTATCATCGTTATCTTTGGCTTACTTTTGGTTACATGAAAGCTTTATAAACCACCAAGAAGCAACATGCCCTACCTTGTTTTAATTTAAGCAAATGACATGAATATTATTTTTCATTTTATATCAATGGGTTGATATCAAGCTAAGAACTGTCAACTAAATAGAGTGTCGGTTTCTTTGTCTCTGCCTTTGAGTGACTTTTATAAATCATTAATTCAGTAAGTTATTTTGAAATAGCTATTATTAAATAGCAATACAATATGAAACTAACCAGAAGCCTGCATAGAGAAATTCGAAAATTTTGAATAAGTTTGCTGATATTGACCGGTTTCTGCATATTCAATTTGGTTTTTGCATTCTTTAAACGTCGCATTATAGAGATACTTAGATTGCCAATATAAGGTTATTTCTTAGACTTCTACTCGAAATGTTTTAGTCAAAAAAAGTAATGAGAAAATTTTACTCATAGTTGTCCTATTTGTAAGTTCTGATTGATTGAATTCTTCAAAATCCTTTCGAAAAATAAACATTTTTTGCGAAATGAAAAGAGAAATTTTAAGAGCAAGCTAATTTATTTAAGAATTCTAAACAATCTTTCAATTACGGAAAATAGGAACAGAAAACAAGTGCCCAGTTTGTACGTTCTGATAATATTTCAGCTCTGAATTCTTCAAAATCCTTTAGGAAAATAAGCATTTTTTTAAGAAATAAAAAGGGTAATTTTCAAAGCAATTTATTTTATTTAAGAATTTAAGAATTCTATACATTCTTTCAATTACGGAAAGTATGAGCAGAAAACAAATTCAAAGGTTGTAAGTTCGAATCATACTTCACCACCTTCCATACACCAAGTTCTCCAAAACCAGTTAAAGAAAAAATAATATGCAAAGGATAAAAAGCGCAAATTTCCAGAATATTCTTGTCATAAAGTTTTTAAAATTTCTACATAATCTTTCAATTACGAAAAGTAAGACCAAAAACAAGGAATATTTCTTACCGGGTGCCATGAGGAGCAAGAGAGCCATTGCTGTGGCAACGATGTATGCGAACAATTTCATCTTGGAAGATTGGTTAACTTGAACAAGCGGAATATTCAACTGGATGCTGATGCGAGAGATGTGGTGAAGCTGAGTCTATCCCAGTCTTTTTATACTCCACAGTCGTTGTAATAAACTAGGGCACCTGTCACTGATTGTCAAATATGTCATGAAAGACATTGATCTGCGGTTTGGGGCTTCGCTATTTCTATGTTTTCGCAGCAGACACGTGAGCGTAGACCTTGGAACGTTCGGCGCCTTTCTATTTAAACAGGTATCTTCCAGACGTATAATCCGAGATTAATTAGGTGTAAAAACTCACACATCTATCAAGTGACAGAACTCCATCGAAACGAAGCAAGTCGCCATACACCTACATCAAATAATAAATCCTTGTAAAATCTACATCAAATATTAAATTCTTTTAAAATCTACATCAAATATTAAATTCTTTTAAAATCTACATCAAACATTAAATTTTTGTAAAATCTACATCAAATATTAAATTCTTGTAAAATCTACATCAAATATTAAATTCTTTTAAAATCTACTTCAAATATTAAATTCTTGTAAAATATACATCAAATATTAAATTCTTGTAAAAAATGATGCAAGAGGGTGAAATCATTCCAACATCTTTTACTCACGTTCCTACTAATCGCCAGGCCTAACGCGTCCATTATCCATAGGCTTTTGTACATTTGGTCTATCGAAAAGAATATTGAACAATCTTAGTCACAGTGTCCTGTCTACGTTTAGTCCGATATTAGTTTAGTCTATTAATATTTTCTATAATAGATTTTGAAATGCTCTGGAAGAGGAAGGAGAAAACCACCTTAGTTAATTTTACGAAAAAGAATCACTATCATAGAAATTAACAAACGGAATCATATATAAATATAATGACAATCAAATAGATCATTTCAAAGAGCAAGAATTTTATATAAAAAAGCTGCTTTATATCGTCAAAATTGTTCAAAAATCCTCTATATCCTCTGCATTCATTTCCTTTTAAAAAACTGTATTTCATCGACATTGGGTTCTGTAGATATGTGCTATAAAGTTCTAAAACTTTTTTTTACCCATAATGCACTTTCAGATGTAAGGGCAACGAACCACTAAATATTGACTGTCATAGCTAATAATCATTCTTCTAAACTTTCAAATTATAAAAGTATTCCCTGTGTGGAACTAAATTCATTGCAGGCTCTTTCAGAAACGCAATTACGTTGCATTTTCTCACTGATTTGGTACCATTTTTTTTTTCTACACTAGTCTCGACTCGAGCATTTTCTTTTGCGATCTTTGCCCTCGCATGCTGCTATCTTCCAGCTTAAATGCGGTACATGTTTTGGTTCTCATCAAATTTTACCAGTTAATCCGATTGTTCTAGTTCAATCGTGCAAATCGAAGCCTTTGATTTGAAATTTAATGCTGTGAAAAACAATTGTAATTAAAATTTCATAACGAAAGCTTAATTTTAATTCTTTAATTATACATAGTCAATAATAAAATGAAAATATGCAACTGAAAAATTGTATTTTGGCATACTGCCTTGAAAATAATTTTAATACAAATGTAATATGTTCCATCTCAGCTTTAGAATCTAAATTCAATACCCTACACTTCAGTTGGTTACTGGTGTTAAACTAAATGTGTAATGTGAAAAATAAATAACATTCCACCCGCACCTGTGGTTAAAATTAAATGAATTCAGGCAAAATTTTTCTTTGCTTCTGGCTAGATATACTCAGTATTCCACAAGCCGTGGTTATCGAATTGAAGCATCTTACATTGTCAAAAGAGTTTTACGATATTTTCTGTTTGACTCGGAAACATTTTGATGTGGATGTTTGTTTCTTAAGGTATCGACAACTTCTAAAGCAGTTTATATCTATATTTATGAAATGATTTATGACATTTTCTTCTCGACAAATCTTATCTTCCGTACATCTTGAATGAACCATTCCCCTTTGGACGTACTCCAACGGATTTTATAGAATATTAAGGAAAGCTCTCTTTCTTCCTTCAAGCAGCTGAAAAGGGATGCAGCAGAGAAAATCATTCGTCCTGAAATATTGATGATGGCTGAAGATTTTCCTTCCACCTTTCAAATAACGTTTAAAAATCGTTCTTACGAGATTTTCTACTCCGATCCTATCGCGTATGGCGATTTATGTTGACTTACATGAAGTATGAGATACAACCCTTTAATAGATCACTCTATTCTTTCAAAATGGATAATATTATCCTTCATCATAGAATATTTTCGTTGTTTGCAGCACCATCTTTTTAACAGGATAGCCTTCTGCCCTTGACTTTTTCAAATGCTTACACCAGAGATTGCAAACTTTATTTCCTCCCCAAACCCTTTGATTAGTCTTTTCATTTTTGAGTACCCCTACTGCCATATTCCTCTCTCAACCAGCCCTAGCTCAAAGGAGTTTTTATTTAAAATGTTAAGGGCTTAGTTTAGTTCAAGTCAAACGACTCGAATTGACTTAATAATACAGGGTTTTCACAAATTAGTTGGGCAAAAATAATGTTTCATTAAGCGTATTTCTTTTTGTCAGACATGACAGTGAACAAGATTATAACATAGTGAAATATACAAAGTTTATCTTTCTCACAAATGTTCGATACAGCTGCCTTCCGTGACTCTGCAAGTGTCCCGTTGGTAAATTAGTTCTTGCCAGATGTTAGTGAGCATATTCATGTCGATCAAACCAAGTGCAGTGGTGATTCGTTATTTCAATTCGGGAATGGATTTCGAAAGTGGCTGATGATAAACCTGGTCTTTCACAAAACCCCATACAGTTATTTGGTCAAACATGACAGTGAATAAAATTAGAATATAGTGAAATACATCAAGTTTACATTTTCACAAATTTTCAATGTAGCTGTCTTCCGTTACTTTGCAAATGTCCTGGTCTTTCACAAACCCCCATACATTGAAATCGAGTGGTGTAAGGTCTGGTGATCGTGCCGGCCATGGAATAACACCTCCGCTACCAATCCAAATTTGAACTTCAGCGTTGAGTTAAGAAGTCAACTCATTGTTGAAGCGACACGGTGTCCCGTCTTGTTGAAAGATGAAACCTTGATTCTGGCGCTTTTATTTTTCCTATTTAGCAGGCATATATTGAATTAAACTCTGCTAGCCAAAATAAAGAACAGTCATAGTGGCGTGTTGTAGCTGTTGAGTGCACTTCATCAGCGACGGTTTACGACGTCTGTGAAGGGTTATTTGTTTTAAGACGTCAGCTCTCTAATGTTCGTTTGATTTTAAACTGTCCTTACTTAAAAATCATTACAGTTGTAAAAACTATATTTATACCAGCTTATTATACGTTTACTAAGGATTCATACACTATCAAACAATAGGGATTTACTCAATAATTGCGCTGTTCTATATAGTTTTTTTATAACCTTTTCACTCTGGGTAAATCCGGGTACTCCAAGTGGCGCAAGACCAGGTCAGGCAGTACTGACTATTCTTAGGATCCCCTATTAGCACAAGATGCTGTACAATATTGCTACGATATCCTCACGATATTGTGCGGTATTCAGAATATCGAACAACATCGTGAGGATATCGTACAATATCTTGTGCTAAAAGGGTGAAGACGATAAAAATACATCAGACGTTGATAGTTTATACTGTAATTTATAGAAATGAGAAGTGTGGATCCGATATAGAAACTGTCTTAGCTGTGCCCACGAAAGCTGCAGCGTCGCGGAAGGAGGCGACAACTGCTTTAAGCGTGAATTTTGTAACTAATATTCTTAAATTGTGATATAAAATAAAAATGCCTGCGACTTTTCCTCTGAAAATCTAGTTTTTATAATTTCCCATAAGGTTAACATGTGTTCCCGGGTAGTTTGACTTTTATTATAAAAAATCATTGAATAAAAAGTTAATGAAACTGTGACTTTTCTGGAAAGATATAATGTACTCCGATGAACAATGAATGTGCACTATTAAAATTCGACGTGTATGTATGCATGTGAGGCTATCTTCTCACGAAGCTCGCCGAAAGTACCAAAAGATGAGAAATAATTCAAGGAATCCATTTTGACCATTTAAATTCCGAAATTATAATCAGTAAACATATTAATTAAAAATTAATTTACAACAATACATTGTTGTAGTGCAATTCAATCAAAGTTTTTATCGTTAAAACAAATATTTAATTGCGTGTTTCTTTTTAATTGTTGAAAGTTACAGCAGCGCATTATGGATCCCTCAAAAATTCAACACTGCAATATGGATGGCGTTGTGTGCTTTGAGATTTCATTTATGCAGTGCATCTTGCTTCATGCGTATATAAACTGGAGGCGGGCATATGAAAAAATATGGATCCCGATCAACGCCGGGTTATCTCCTTCCCTCCGTACTCAAGTCAGATAAAAAAATAATTCTGGAATCGAATAGACCATTCATTTCACCACAACACGGTATAATTTTTTCATATAAAATAACAATTTTTGGTATATTTGCAATTTTTTTAAAATAAGTCGATTTCGACGCGGTTACGCGGACGGAATGTTTGAACCGCTCTTTTCGCCTATTTATTTAGGAAAGAATGTTAGTCATGTGTCACGTGACCTCACTTCTTCTCTCCGCCATGGAATGGCGCATTATTCGAGATAGCCCGTGCATCTCCGGGCAAAGCAGCTAGTATTTTAATAAAATTTTATAAGCTCTATGTCGAATATTTTAGCTTCAACAGGCCTTCGAACTTGAGCTACACGGTTTTGCCCCACTTTCCCCTACTATCTTTAAAATTAGTACTTTTAGATGAATTTGCATTAGAAGCATTAAATTTGTAATAACCAAAGTTGTTTATTAAAATTTCGATAATCCGACTTTTCATTTATACGTCGTTAGTCCATCGAAAGGCGTATAAACGCTGCTTTTCTGTTTTTCAATTCACATGCATACAGGCGGACAAACAGATTTTCTCTTTGATGGATTTCTTCTAAACTTAGAACTCCGTTCGATAGTTTAACTGCATGCATATTTTATACACAAAATGCAATTCCTTGTAAAGGAGAGGATTTTTCTTCTCAGTGGCGGCTCGTGTTATGTAATATTGGAGGTGCTGTAACTTTTAATACTTCACTGTTCATGATGCATATTTGCACCACTTGCATTTTGTTCTTTTTTCAATAACTTTCAGTAGTTTTCTATTTAAAGAATAGACTCATAACATTTTTTATCCTCTAACAGATAAGTATTTTAACAAATCAATTTTTATAAAAAAAATTTAAACTCGAAATTTGTTAAACTGAAATTTTGAAAACACTTCTATCGCGGAAAATTTTTCATAAGTATTTCAGCACCATTTATAACTAAAAATTATAGAAAAAATCATTTGGATTGCAAGTAGTTTCATTCAAATTTAATTAATATAAAAAAATTATATTAATGTTTTTGTTTATCATTAATTTTATTTCATTATTTTACTTATTTTCAAAGTTTTAACTCCCTATAATCTAGGAGATCGTCACTATAGTAGATGCTTTACCCCTGTAATCCCTATTAATTTATTTTCCTATAATCTAGGAGATCGTCACTATAGTAGATGTTTTACCCCTGTAATCCCTATGAACCCGAGAGAACGCGCGATTCTTTAGCGAACGCTAAGACCAGTAGG
>BGPR01023360.1:5855-24294 GCA_013235015.1 Araneus ventricosus | reverse complement strand
AGCACAATTTGTATAGGAAAGCATCAATAACAACATCATACAACCAATCACAAACAAAATCTGGAAATTTTGACTTTATAAGTAATATCTCATCTTCGGGCAAAAAAGGATCTAAACTTTTTAAATCTCCATACGTTACATTATAAATTCCCACTTTCTCTATAGGTTTACTTGTATATTTTAGCGAAGTACTAAATGACTTATTCTTAGAAAATTTGTACTTCTTTATTGGCTGAGAATCAGGATCATCCACATCATCCTCTAGTTTTCTTTTGCTAGAAATCTTTTTTTGAGTATTTTGTTTTGTATGTTTATTATTAGTTTTAAAAAAATCAGTCTGAGGAATTAATTTTTGATTTGGATGAATTTTTAAACAAGGGACAATGGGATCAATTTTTTCAGAAACTGAAGAATTCATTACCCCACGACATCCTGAAATTAAATTTCTTAAGACTGTTTCAACATTGCTGGACATAACAGACTGCACTTTTTCATTAGTTCTAACAGCTCAAAACACAAGTTTGGAATAGGGGATTTACCTTGTTCAAACTGAGAAGTATGACCCACATTATAATCTGATTCTGAATCTACATTTGAAAAGCTTTCTTCTACTTGAAAATTGTCACTCTGAAAAGTGATCTTTCCTTTCATTTTCTGAGAATGAATTTTATGGATATGCTTATATAAGTTGTTGCTCTTAAGATCCTGACAATTGCACTGATATAAGTGACTACATAATCCCATACAACTAACCTCTAAACATTTAATGAAACAAAAATCACTTGAGGGGCAGATATCATTGATTTGTGTCACTGAATACTCAACCTCTTTTGATTGTGACCTTACCAACCAAGAAGTACTAGTAAGTTGAATCACATCATTATCTACTATTTCTCTACTTTTAGCATGTCTGTCTTTAATATATCTGTTAGAATGGGTTTTGAATGGCATATGGTTAATTTCTTTGTATTTGTAACTTAGATAGCTTTCTGTTTCCATATCCAAAACTGTACGTATAAGCCTATCAATGCGTCTATTAAACTTCCGTTGAAAATAGACTGTTTTCAGTTGATTATGAAATGACTCACAACCCAGTGGCAGAATCACCGCGACGCTGCGTCGTACGTCGCAGATTTTGGACACTGTCTGCAGATTATTTTGTAATAAAGTTTTTTATGTGCTCATAAAATAAATCCCATCATGAAAAATGTCAAAGTTATTAATCACACTTTCAAAAGAATTCTACAATTATATAACGCACATTGCAAAAATAAATGCGCCCCCCCCCCTCTTTCTTCCCTAGCCGACCTAGTGACTGCGATTTGACTTTGAAGTACGCTAAGTGCCTCATATCGGTATTGGTCACAGCCGATGTTTTCTACGCGTTTCATTCCTATACGTTTATGGCACTTTTGGTTTCTGGAGTAACATGTGATTTTTTTCTTCAGATGGCTGCATATGTAGATAAAATTCGTTGTTTTGATTGCGATGCTGCATTATTAAAAAAAATCTTAAAGCTGCATTATAAACCTCCAAAAACAAAATAAAACCTCCGAATTTTTTATCGATCTCTACGGCTGCAATTTGTCATAAAGAAATTTTTATTATCTTAAATTTTATTTTTAATCAAGAGCCAGATTTAACCAATAATCAATAAGTAAATACTAATCATTAACTTTATGCGTTGTGTTTTAGCAATAACCCAATGTACATCTAGGCCATGCCCTATGGATGCTGAGTCAACATGAGACCATTCACAAAGATAAACCTTTAGCTGCAAATGTTGATCATTTGTTTAAAAGCAAGATAAATTTAAAAGAGAAAAAAATTTTAAACTCTTAAAGAATCAATCCTCTTACACTAAACAACATGGTGTAGGACCAATAATTGCATATTTCATTAAGTTTTTTGTGAAATATAATTGTCAGCTCAATAAAAATTCATTCATTATAAAATAATGAAACACAATCAAAGATATGCTTGTGAAGCTAATTTTATTATAAATTTTATAAGAAAGAGAGACCCAACCTCCGTTGCAGACTGTTGAAAAGTATTTTGCCACTGGGACTCACAATAATTATTTGTTTCTGTAGATGCATGGGGGAAATTTCTATAACTTGCAGACCATAGTTGAACTCTATTGCAATAATGTTTTTTGAAGTAATCAACAAATTCAGGACTTTTAGTGAAATGAATATTTTCAAACTCAGCAAGAAGCTTTTCAAATGCATCCCTTTCTTTTACATTAAGTAACTCTTTTAATCTCACTTTCATTTCTTTAACAAGTTGTTTATTTGATACTTTAGCATACAACTGCCTACTCCAAGAACGGAAGACGTGCCATTTACATAGCAAATGTCTAATGTTTGGGCCAAATACAACATTGAAGGCTTCAAATGTATTTTGATCATCATCTGTCATTATACAATTAACATTTAAACCAGGAATTTTAACCTTCAAGCTTGAAAACAAACAAATCATGGTATTTATATCTAAATAATTAGTTATAAAATGAGCTACTGGACAACCTTTTCCATAATTATCAGGAACAATTAAATTAATCAAATAAACGTCATACTGATTTGTCTTGTGTGTAGAATCAATACATAGAACTTTATCACTATTGCTCACCAGCATATCCCTCTGATGTTCTGTCTGGAAGCCCAAGGCAAATGAAGTTTGACTGGTTGGCAAATAATCCAGATCAGAAGGGCCATAAAGAGTTGTAGAGTTTTGCAACTTAAATATTAAAATGGGATCATAAGGTTCCTTTCGTAAGCATTCAACAATAGAAACAACAGATGTTGAATCATCTTTTGGAAACATAGAATTGTCTGAACTCCTTAAATATGCCTGAATGACTTTACGTGAAACAAAGGCTTCTTTAATTGGGAAAAAATTGCGTTTGTCTCGTGAGCCCAATTCTCCTCTTAACATTTTTAGTATTTTTGGAATAGGAACAGAAAAAGATAAGTAGGTTTTAATTACATCACACATACTTTGTTTAAGCTGCAGATACTTTAAATTCTCAACTCCTGTATAATGGTTATGAACAGAATAGTAAGTAACTTCAACTTTATCACTTTGTTCACAAGCACAAATCCTAACAGGACAATTTATATGTGCAGGTATAGTACCTTTAATATTTTTACGAACAGTTTTCCTAAGTTGTCCCAATGTACGATTTTGATTGAAAAAATTGCAACAATAATAGTGAAAACTTTTGGAAGGTTCTTTTCGGGTCCCAGAATACTTTCTGAAAGAACTAAAGGTAGATGCACTTTCCTGTTCCAGCCAAGTTTGGAAACTGCTCATGGAATCAAATACATATTGCTTAACCTCATCTAGCTGATGCTCACTTAACATATGCTTGTTCAAATAACTTAGATATGAAAATGAACTGGTGCAACTAGGAAAAGGGCAATAATGAATAACTGAATTTTTATTCATAGTACAATTCTTTTTATGTCTGTAAAAGGAATTTCTATCTTTGAAAAATCTCCTGCATTTCTCACACATACGTGGATACAAAGGTTCAGTAGGATTTGAACATATTTCCTCGTGACAATTTAAAGAAAATTTAGTAGAAAATGTTTTTGAACACACATTACAAGCATAAATAGGGTAACTAAGTGCCAATTTGCTTGATGAAGAGCTATCTGCAATGCTAGAAGAATCAATTATGACATTGGAAAGTTCTAATTTCTTACTGCAAGAACGTTTATGGTTGGAAAATGAAGATTTAGTAGCATAAGTGCTGAAACATTTATCACATTTTCTGGGATAAGTAATTTTTCTTGAATCGGATAGAGCCAAAGAACAGTTAGAAGATTGTACATGCTTCTTATAGAGATAGTAAGATGGGAACGAATCCCGACATACTTTACATATTTTTGAAATTGCATCACCACCATTTTTTTCTGTGCACACTCCTTTTAATAAATTGTCAACTGGGTTTTCTAATTCACTCATATTTTCTAATATACGAAAAGAATTCGATACTTTAATGTTAAACATTTGATTCGAAAATACAGACAGTGATCGACTTTGACGATGAGAATGTCTAGGTAAGGGTTTAGAAAATGCAGAGGAAACTTTAGACTTTGCAGCAGGTACAGACATGAAAGGCATAAGGCAAGAAAATAGAGGCTTAGAAGGAATTTCAGACTCGGTAGTAAGTGGAGACGAGGAAGGAATAAGTTCAGAAAGCGGAGCTTGAGTAGTAATAGGTCGAGAGCGTTGAGGTAAAGGCTTAAAAGTTGTAGAAGAAAGTTCAGATTCAGCAGCATGTGGAGACAATGAAGGAATAAGGTTGGAAAATGGAGCTTGAGAAGCAGTAATGAAACAAGAACATTGAGGTAAAGGCTTAGGAAATGTAGAAGAAAGTTCAGACTCGGTAGCAGGTACAGGCAAGGAAGGAACAAGTTTGGAAAGAAGATTTTGAGAAATAATAGGTCGAGAGCATTGAGGTAATGGAAACTGCAAGGAGGCAGAAGAGACGGTCTTAGACAGCAAAGGCTGAGAAAGAGAAGAAACAGGTTTAGTTAGTGTTGAAACAAATGAATAAGCTGGAGAAGTAAAACAAACAGAATCAATAGTAAGAAGAGAAAGGAAGGCATTATTAGACGGCAAGGCTGGAAATTCATCAGAATAAACAAACTGCTCATTACTTTCAGATAAACAGAATGTATTGGCAGAAACTTCATCACATAAAGCATTTTGAACAATTTTTTTCTTAACAACCATAGAATAGAGCATTGGTATAGATTCTGTGGAACAAAATGTACTCACCTCTGATGGTGCTACTTCCACAGTTGTGTTGGTTTTAGTAATTTTGACACTGCCACTTCCATTCATCTGTTGTTTAAAGAAGAAAGACGTGTTAGTTAAAATGGCAATAGAAAGGGAATACACACAATAAAATACATGCATAAAATACATTAATGGTCAATTGTAATCACAAAGTACTTACGATCGATTTTGATTTCCGGCGATACACGTGTTCAGTTGAGATTCTACCCTCTAACTGCTTTACAAAATCATCTGCCAGTTCACTGTTGCCTTTGAAATTCAGATGCAAACCGTCTCTACCAAGGCATCCTTTCCAATTGGTTGGATTTCGTCGAAAAAAGTAAAATCCTTGTAAATCCTTAAGTTGCTCCAACTCTGCATTAATCGCCTCAATTTTGATATTCCATGATGACAGGAAAGTGCCATAAGCTGCAGACACAAATCCATAACTAAAACGATTGGGTCCACGAGGAACTAACCCTGAAATCAGCAACTTGATTTTAGGATTCAAGTTGCGAATGGTGTCAAAGAGGCGATTAAATTTCGACACAATTGAGCTCAAAAGCTCTGAGGAATTATTGGTTCCTACATGAACCAAAATATAATCAAAAGAGCCAATATCGAAAGATGACAACTTCTTCTCTAGGCCTTCTATTTTGATACCAGGAAAGCTCTTCAATTCGACATCACACAAACTCAATTTTGTGATTATTAAGTCCCCCAAATACTTAATAATTAAATCGCCAACAATCAAAGTCCTCATCGTCATTTGTGTCACAAATTCAGAAATAAATTTTTTTATCAAACACTCAAACAGCACGTTATAACAACAACACGCAAGGCTGAGCGATCAAAATGGCAGATCTGTGTCAGTTCAGAGCTTTTCTAGCCAACACTCGCCAAACCGGTTCTACGCCAACAGACGAGTTTTTTTAAAAAAGGTTCACCTCGGCGATGTAGGCAAGTCGCACCTACCTGTATCTTCCCTTACCTGGGTATTTATTTTTCAATTCACTTTATTCATATAAAATAGATATAATGGTTTGAAAATAGATACACAGACAATTTATATAATTTAATTTTAAATAATCAAAGAATTCAATCAATAAAAATTAAACTAATTAAGTTTTATAAAAACTAAAATATTTAATCAGAAAAATCAAATGCATTACTACATCATGCTTCTAACATAAAATACATGATTTAAATGAAAATACCCTTTTTAATTACAATGAATAATTTTGTATTTGCTGCTTATTAAAAAAAAATGTTATTTTAGCTTTAAAAAAACCCTTTCTTAAACTAATTTTTTAAAAAGGGAATTGTATTTGGTTTTAAAATTATAAAGAGCTGATAATGGAAACTAAACTGAAGGATACAATAGTTAATAATTCATTTTGGATTAATCAGTCAAAGAACCAGACAATTTCTGATGAAAAGATACCAAATGTTTCAGTTCTAATAGTTTTAAAAATTATAGTGAATGTGTTGAATAATAGTTATTCCTGAAACTTTTATATTATTTGAAGATGTGCCAGGCATTTTACTGCTAGGCGGGGTTCATCTGAATCATCACCTTCAGTTCTTAAATGTTCTTGAAACTAAAAGTTTGATGTAGTTTTCATAGTTTGAATTTGTTTAAAACTATATTAATTTCCTATTGCATCCCTTTTTTTAACCCAACAGGATATTTGAAACATTTTTTTACGTGTTTTTCCAATATGGTTACATTGTCATTTGTACTCAACATCACAGTACACTTTTATCTTTTTTAACATTAAAAAGTTCCAAGCAAGTGCTTTTTTTTCTTTCCAACTTAAAATTTTCCATATTATTAATACATGTGAAGAGAGTATATCACTCCTCATAAAAACAAAACAAGACTGACTGACTTGTAGCATGGAATTCTGAGAAATTATTAATCAGAAATTTCACGAGCCCTCTGTGTATAACATAAACAGTTTTCAAAATTATTATTTCATTTTAAGTTCATTCCTTCAAATCAAAAAAGATAAATTATCCACCGATCCTGTTTAAGTTCTGGAATATTTTATTCTGAATCCTGATAGCAATTTAAAAAAAAATTGGTCAGAACTTTAATTTAGATATATATATATATATATATATATATATATATATATAAATTTTATGTTTCATTTTGAATCCTCATTCACAAATACTTTTTTTTTGCAAAATACATTTTTGATTATTTATAAATTTCATATTTCATTTTGAAGCATACTTCACAAATACATTTTTCCCCTCAAAATAACCAGTTTTTAGATGCTTTAATTTTTAATCACCATTCGTAAATACTTTAATTGTAAAAAAACAATTAGTTTTTGTATATTTATAAATTTAAATTTTGAATCCCCATTCATAAATACTTTTTTTTGCAAAATACCCAGTTTTTGGGATTTATAAATTTCAAGTTTCATTTTGAATTTAAAAATCTTGCTTCTCTCAGATACCAATCTTCCTCCAAATCAAAATTTTCTTCAAAAACATGTTTAATCATTATTAAGCAAATTACCAGGCTGGAATAAACAGGTGTTTATTATGGCACTATGTCCTTCACATTATGGATAGAAGATTTCAGAGGGTATATAAGAGGTAGATTATTATCATATGTCTCAAGAGCCAATTCCTCCAGCATTAATAATGTTCACTGCAAATGGAAAAACAATAGATGCTCTATTGGAAGTTGTTCTTGTCATTCTTCCAAACTGCACCTCAATGAATTGTACAAAATGTGTTTATTTACCTGATAATGCTGATTAAAATACCAATAGTTTATATAATTATTTATTGTACTATTTGTATAAAGAACATTATTCATTCATAAATAAAATAATGGACACAAACATTTCATAATATTTGTATAGTTTTGAAAATAATTTTAAAAGATTATCTATAAATATTTTTATTCAGATGGATGTTTTAAATGCCTGTATATCTTTTCAGAAACTATATAATTATAAGAATCTTCATCATCACATATAAAATATGTATTGAATATTTTCTCGTCAATGTAAAAAAGGAACTGTTATGTATAAAAAATTGTAATGTTATTTTGTACATATTTTTTAAAAGTATCTTAGCCTTTAATGCTGTGAACCTATGTTTTTTGAAAATGATTGTATCTGCATGAATACACAATTTACAACTAAGCAGATATATGAATTTTTTGAAAAGCAAATATATGAAACTGTCAATTGCATACATAGAATTTTTAAAACATCTAGGAGATATCTGCAGAAGAATATTTAAAATGCTAGTTCATTTTTATAAGTAGCTACATGTATGCAAGAAGCTTCAAATATATATATATATATATATATTTGAAGCTTCTTAATGATTTTTTAGTATAGGATTTAATTCTTGATATGTTTTGATTACTTTATTTCTGTATGATTATATACTAGTTATATTTGGATTTATATTATATATATGAAAAATGTTTGGAATACTTACTCAGAAACACATCATTATATATAAAAGAATAATAAAATTCTTTTGCTAATACTTTACAACAGTATCATAGATATTTTTATAGTAAACTAATGTTATTTGAAAATGACTGTAATTTTATTTATGAATGAATACTTGTAAGTAAAATTTAGAAATGATTTTTGATATTATATAATGTTAGGAAAATATCAATTATGGTTATTATGTATAAATGTTGATTCTAAACATGCTGGTCTTCATTCAGGTAATTCAACTAGCATATTGAAGCTGTTAAATCTTCTTATTAGTATTCTGACAGTTTAAAAATCACTATTGTATAAATAGTGAAAACCTTGAGAAGGTTAATAATCAATCAAATATCTATGAAATCCTTAATATCCACATTTCAGTTTAATGTTTCTTTAAAAGTAATTAACACGAATAAATATTATTGTTTGTTTTAACTCAACAAAAATGCTGTTTATTTAATTCAGACACAAATAAATATACAATAAAAAACTATATATAAATTATGAATACTTGGCAAGGACTAACACTGTTGATTATTTTTGTTGCAGAAATATGTAAGAAACTATGTATGGATGTACTAAAAGGTTAGAACAAAATTTTATTGAATGCCATTTAATAAAATAAAGCAACTTTCAGTAAAGAAAGCTTACTTCAACTTTGTATAAAGGTGATAGGAAATAGTTTAAAAGTGACATTTGAATTTGAGTGAAAGTTTAACTTCCAAACAGTGACAGAAGGCTTTATTGTCAACAGTTTATGGGCATTTCCTTCATTTAAATTATAAAAATTGGGTTTTTATTAGATACTAATCAACAATTAGCAGCAAACTCAAACGTAAACAAAGCATATTCTGCGAACCAGTTGCTGCTTTCCGATTGGTCGGAAGAGCCGCACAATTCGGCTGCAGTTGAAATATATTTTGATGTTTTATAATTTAAATTGCATCTGTTCGTTGTAGAACATTGCATTTTTAATAAATATTTAATGTTTTCTGTCTTTTTATTGAATGCTCAAGTTTCCCCGCTACTTAATAATAATTTTGCATTTTCTAGCTTAGTTAGCTGCCCATGTCCTGCGGCCTAGAGGTACACGGTAGTAACTCTGTGGCTAGGATGACAAAGTTGTCCATCCTTGAGGGTTCGTGTAATAGATAAAAGTGTACAAGTCATCACTTCAAAGCGCATGCGTCAAGACTGAGGTTATGTGTACAAATTTATCAAAAGTGAAAAAAGGTCACTTCTGAAGCACGTATGATTTTTAAAAATGGATGATATATTTTATATTTTTTAAAAATGGATGATTGATATGAGGATTAATTTAACGATGACTTTTAACTTTTAAAAATACAGAGTAAAATAATTCGTATGTCAGGAGTAATTTTATTTGGGGCAGAAATTTTAATATTCAAATAAAAATTGTTGTTCTAGTTTACTTTATAATTGAGTGATTAATTAAAACCCTACAGTACAATTTGTTAATGATTGTTAACTACTTTATAATAATAAATTAGTTCATTTACTCTATAAAAATAAATAAATTATATAATTATTTAAAAAATAATGTATAATGTAGGACAAAGAAAGGTACAGTGCACCAAATAAAGAATTCAATCCCAATACGCATTCAAAAGTATTTAATATTTTTAACGCTATATTTTGAAGAAACTTTAAATTGTTTACAGACAAGAACTTCGACAAATTCGATTCATTTAAGACATTGTTTTCCGAAAATGCCGAAGGAATATTTTTATTACTCTAATAATTATATGCGCATTATTCCAATATCCCTTTTAAAAGTATTCTTTTCAAAACAATAAAAAACTGTCATTTTGCTGCACCTTAATCAGTATGTATAAATTATGGCAATATTTGTTTAATATGGCTTCGAAGATAACGGTGAGTATATAAACGTCTGAAATAATATTTCAATTATTAATGAAATGTGTTTTATGAATGTTTATCTGAATTAATGAAAAATGTATTTTTGAACCCAAAAAATTAATGTTTAAAAATGACCGTTCTTGTGTATAAGTTATGCTTAAAACCTGATTGCTTGTTATCTTTTTCCCCTTGGTGTAGGCATTGTTCAAAAACATTCCTTTTTTGAAAGATACTTTTAGCTTCGAATTTTTTTAAGGGGACTTGGCACCCCCAAATTTTTTTTCTACAATTTTGATCAAACTTATTCAATTTTGTAGTAGATAGATGTAAACTGTGCAGAAACTGAAATTTCTAAAATATTTTTCACTTTGAAAAATTACAAATTTTAAAATTTTAAATTTTTTAAAAAAATTAACCCTTTTTTTAAAATGCTTCTTCTCATACAATTTTTAATATTTTTTCTCCAAATTTTTTTTATACTGACCTCTCAATGTACTTAACAGAAACAGGGATCGGAATTTTGATATCTACATTAGTTTCAGAGAAAACAAATTTTGTTCAAAATTTTGTGAAAATTTTTGGAAAATATGAGAACTTTTCACTTTGTAAATTTTTAAAAAAATTTCTAATCAAAATTTTTACAAATCCATCCCTAATTCTGTTAAACATGCATTTGTGAGTGAACAGAAAAAATTTCAAGTAATTAGAATAAAAAGAGATCGACTTTTTTCATTTTGTAGAAGACACAATTTTGGAAAAAAGCAAACTGAGAAAAGCAGCTTTAAAGTTTTAAAAACAACAAAATTGTAATAAAAACAACTTATATCAAGCTAGTTTTTTTTCAGAGCAATAACCTGACATTTGCGAGTCCTAACTTATCAATTTTATTCATATTTATTATTACTATAATTATTAATTAGCATCTTCATTTATAGGGATAATTAGAAATTTTTTTTAAAAAATGCGAAAAATTTCACTTTTTTCAAATTTTTTAGTCAAAATATTTAATAAATGATCTTCAGTACTATTTATCAAATATCCATTATAACAGAGAAAAAATTTAAAACCATTTTATTGAAATTTTTTTGGCAGTGAGAAATTCAAAAAAAATGAGAAGCGAAAGCAGTGTTGATGATGATGATGACGATATGCTTCATGAATAATAAAGAAGCGAAAGCAGTAAAACAGTAAACAAACAAAGATTAAACGGCTACTGTTTGAAACAACTATCTTGCTTTGCTTTTATTGAAAAAATTAGGTGTTTTTGCAACTTACACATGAAATATGCAGGATTTAAACATTGAAAGTGGGCGTGGCACATGATGAAATGTTAGAGAAAATAACTTCATATCTCACAAAATATTTGTCTGATTGTTTTGAAACTTTCAGATTATTAAGTCAAAGGTTCAAGGATCATTTTCCACTCAAAATTTGAAAATCGATATTTTCATTGATTTTCCGGAATTCTTTGGGTGCCAAGTCCCCTTAAGATGAGTTTAAATTTCTGACTTTTTAAAGAATCTAGTTTTCCGACTTTTAAAAGACGATTTTAGTTTCCCGATTATTTTTACAAATTAATAAACAGTGTAAAGAAAACTTAAATTTTATCATTTTGAACATTACAGCAAAGATAAACAAAATTCATCAAAAGTATAGTAGATTAGCCCTGTTGGTGTGGTGTGGAAATTTACAGAGGGGATAATCGCATTTCTTCAAACACCGTTGAAAAGTACTTAAAAATATTGCTGCAATTTTCAATATTCATGCTGTAACCAAATGTAAATAATCAGAAGGGTGGTGAGCAGGGGAACTCCGTATGAAAAGTTTTTTTTTATTTCTAATCCATTGTATCCTACTTGGGAAAAAAGTATTTATAGTTTCCAGGTTGTCTATTTTATGATCCTATGTTTAAATAATGTATAGATTTTATATTAATTTCTATAAAATCACTTTTAAATTTTAAGTGCGTTTTTCTTAACCAACTTGTGTGAGATCACCTCTTTTGAAAATGAACCCCCAACTGTTTTGCTATTTCACTTTGTCAAAATATTTAATTGCTGAAATAGAGATTAAATTAAAATCAATACAAAATATAGGGTTTAGGAAGTTGGTGAAGGGGAACTTGCATTTCCTCCCCCAGCAGAAGTGGCGTTAGAGGCCCCCCGAAGGGAGGGCAAGACCTACTGTACAAGGGGAGGATGCGATGATGACCCCCTCAAATTTCCGCCAGATCTTTATTTATAGTTGAATAGCCCATTGCGTGAACGGGGTACAAACATTTGCTCCAACAGGAGGCCCTGGCTCCCCCAGGACACCCCACTGGCGCCCGCTATCTAAAAGAACTTGAAACATAAAATGCATTCCAGTGTAGTAGCCGCAAAATAAGCATTGCCGGGACGTTCTAAAAGCAGAGCCGGAATGCTCTAACCTCTGTTTTAAGGACATTTTCACATTTTGTTTTTCTTATTATTAATTTTGGGTAAAAAAAAGCAGTGCCAGAACGGTATTCCGGTGCGTTCCACCTCCACTATGATGCATACCCAGTTTTATTTTAATGTATAACAGGAATCTTCATTATAAATTTATGTAATTTGTTCAAAAAGGTTTACACCTGGAACATTTTTAAGGCCAATAATTCTGAAAAAACATAATTTTTAGAAAAAGTCATTAAAATGTAGTTACTCCTCTGAACCCATTAAATATTCATTTTATATATTAATACATGTTATAATGCTATATTAATCTATACTTATAAAAGGCAATGTTTGTACGTGCGTGCGTGTAGTGATTGTGTTGTTATAGTCTGCGAGTCGATTCGAATCTATCATTATACAAGAAATTTGGTACACAGGTAGTCGCAATGGTGGCTGAATGAATCTCGAATGAAAATTTTAGAATTTAATCTAGAAATTTTTTTTATGTTTTTGTGTTGTTTTGGTTGATTTTCTTTACTAATTCTCCTCAATAGAGATGGTTGAATAATTGTACGACAAAAATAGATAGACCATGGAAAAGAACACGCGCATTTGCCTCTAATGAGTAGTTTTGAATTCTATCGTAATGTACTGGAATTTGGAGAATTTTTTATAAAATCAGCAGTTTTGCATCTAAATGTTGGTTTTGGATTTTTAAATTTGCTGCATCCTTCTAATAACACTATTATTTTCAATTTTTTATCTTATAACTAGAATCTGTCTTCTGATTTAAAAAACAAGAATGGTTAAATATCTTTATCCTTTTTTAAATTAATTTTTTCAATGCCGTTATGATGACTGAGTTCCAAAAGCGCACTTCTTCTTGAACGCGTTGATGCCACTTGATTGGCGACGTAGGGATACGTCATGACCTTTCACCTGAATATTACTTGGATTTTCTTGATTTAATATATTTTGCTTCATGGTAATAACTGTCCCTACGTCTAATTTTGTATGTTGTTTTGATTGTCTTACTTCTGTACTGTAGCGTGAAAAAAAAAAATAAGAAGAAAATCAAAAAATGTATCTTTGGTTTTGATTTTACTTTCAAAACTTTTTCAAGGCCAGGGAAGTGTTCTTTTTTCATTTGTTAAGTCCCATTCTGGCAACGCTGTGCGTACTAGTCATATATTTTGAGATAAAAAAACATTAAAAGTGAAATTTTACATTTTACTATTTTTACAATTTCTACACTGTCCCTTAAATCATCTTTTGAGCATGCTGTACCAATAATTCTGCCATTAGGTCAATTCCATATTTATATTAGTTGTATCTCACTTAAGAGGGCACCAAATGGGGGACGAGAGAACCTGCCGTAAAGTGTAAGTGGTAGAGCTCTCTTTCCATTGTATATATATTTCAAATAATCAAAACATGCGTTATTTTCAATATATATATATATTAATCTAAAATTAAATAAAAAATCAAATTTCTTTTATCAATAACTTATATATATCAGAAATACAAAAGATAGTTTAAATATAGGCTATTAATATTATAATTATATCCCAATTGATGACGGGTCGTCGAGCTGTTTAGAAGAGACATTGTGTTGATTTTAGGTTACGAAGAAATATAGCAATATAACCCACGTGTTCTTGTGTCTCCACAGGTGAATGGGGGTTCCACATATATTTTAATGCTCAACGACACAAATCACAGTGCACCAAGGCTACATAAAATATGTCCGATTAATTACAGCATACAATATTCAGGTTTTCCATATGTTTGGGGCTGGTCGGTACAATTTATTCCCTCACTACCTCCCCATCACCCTGCATTTGGATACACCTCCAAAATATCACTACTCAGTACAGGGAGGCACTGCTTAATTTAGAACTACAACATTGGGAAAAATCTAGCGGTGTAGTCAACAAACCGCAGGGAATGCCACAGAACTCTGCTCTCAGTTCATTAGTACCCACTCACGATAATCTCTACGCACTTAACTTGATACATTTCTTTCAGCAAAGTTTTTCTTTCAGCTGCCTAAGAATCATTGATACATTTGGATAGTCTGTAAGCGAACTCCCTTAAGATATAAGCTGTCAATCTCTTTTATCTAACAACGTCCTTATGAACTGCTGTAGATACTGCAAACCTGTTTCTATGAGATTAACTGGTATTGATATAGGGAAAAGCAAACTGTAAGGTAAATTATTATGCATAGGTTAATGAGGACGGATATCATTATTTATCTTAAAAAGTAAACTGTAAATTTCTTTTCAATCTTCCCAATTTTAAATCACTTTGTCCTCGGAACTAGACTTTTCTTCCTTTTTCCTGCGGAGGAAAAAAGTTTCATCCTCCAAATTCAAAAATTTCAAATTTCATATTTTACGTTTTAGACCTCTTGAATATTAATTCTTTTCAACATCTTAAATCATTTTCTGAAAGAAAACAAGCATGACTACACTATATTTTTTCCTTTCTGAGAGCCATGATCCCCACCTTTGTCCCTGGGCATGGACGCCCATGCTTGATCAACCACAAGACGTAGGAATTCAGAGTCCGAGGTTAGATCATTACTGAATCTGGTAATTCTTCTGAAGAATTCAAAGCAGCCAAAAAGTCGGAAATCAAACACAATCCTCTTATTTGGTGCATTCAGAACACTTTGAATCTAACAATAATCAAGGATGAACAGCTAGTCTGAATCTAGTATAGAGTGCAATATGCAGGTGGCTAGGCTTAAAACTGATGGATTGCCCGAAGATTAGTTTTCAAAATGTTGGGGATGGAATAATTTACAAACATCGATATAGTCGGTATGCATCTGATGTATGGCACAGGCGCTGGTAATGGAAGAGACAATCAAGAATGTGTCGTGAGAGATATCTTGATGCGCAATCAACTAAATCACAGAATGTTTCAGAGACCACATCGACAGCAGACTGAGACGGGCTCTTTCTAGGTCAGATGTGGTACCTGAGGATCACGGACAGACCAATGTGTGAGAGATTTTTGCAAATGGTTACAGATCACCCTAATGAGACGTCGGTCTTGCGAGTGTTACGCGAAAAAAGGCTATATAATAGCATAGCAAATTTACAAAAACAACAATTGTGACCAGACCAACACCCTGATGGTACATTGTCCACATACGTACTAACAGTGGTTCTCCGTAAAAGACGGACAAAACGTTCGATAAACGCAAATATCGTATCTGTTTGGAAGAGGTTCTGTAGGAATTGGTTCAGGATAATGCAGCAGAAGGCCGAGTCTGCATGATGTTGTAAAACGACGAGACGCTAGAGATTTCAGCTCGCACGCTATTATTTAAATATAATGTATGTAAGCCGATGGACTGAGCGCAATGTGATCCCCATCCCGTGTCCTCAAATATGACCTGATCACTCTTGTCTGGCTTTTATTCCATGTAAAGACTCCTGTGTGTGTCGCACCTAGCAGAGTACCTTATGGCTTGGTTGTCCATCGCATGATACACCAGACATTTTCGCTAAGTTCTATCAGGTTCGTCTATCCTTCCTACAGAGAAACTTCTCTAGAAAGCCCACCCTTCATTCCGAGAAAAATTAGACGCTCAGAGGGGTTATTTTAACATTATGTCTATGGGCAACAAATTCCATGCCAAACAATAGAGGTGTCCGCTTTACTCTGCATGCACAATCATCCAGATTGAGCAGTAGATATAATGCTCAATCTGGATAATATATTTAATAAACAAGATTGTCTCTGGTTTCCGATTCTTAGCTGCCTCTGAGATCACATGTTCTATTGTAGATTATCATTACATTCGGGATGTTCTACCACCTATAATGTTTGGGTGTTGAATTCTGGAAAACCCTGTAAGGTGAAAAATTTACTTCAGTATCTTAATTATCATTCTATATGTTTCAATCATAGTTTACTGGAAACATACTTCTTTTCCAAACAATGAACAAAACTGTCAGAAACTGTGGTCAAAGTTTATCATCTCATATCTCCGAGAGAAAATAAAGCGTTTTTGATAACTGTTATATTCATCAAAAGAATGAATACTCAAACCGATGTATCTTTTTTTTTTACAATTAAAAAACTTACGCTATTACACTGTTTGCAGGATGTTAATTCATTTCTATTTCAGTATATAAATTTATAATTTATCCTATTTAACAAGAAATGCAAATTTTAAGATGATTGTAAATTTTTAAAATTTAACATGCAAATAGAAAGTCAAAGTTGAGAAATCAATAAATGAAAAAAAAAATCCAATTTTTTTTAAGTAGAAATTACACATATCATGACTTAGGATAGTTTAATAGCTTTAAATAGTTTTCGGAAACTGAAGTTCTCGCTTAAATAAACAAACTAATAAAATATTTTGGTCTTTTGAAATTTTACTTTTTATATTAAAATTCTTACAACAACTGCTGTTGTGAATTTCACATGCTTGTTGTAATACAGTAGAACCCCTGGAAATCCGAACATATTTTTAAAAAAAATTTCTGAAAAGTTTTCTTGAAAAACGAAGGAAAAATAACAATTACGAATTAGAAACAAAGCTAATGTTTATTAATAACTTAAAAGACTTATTCGAATTAGTCTTTAAGAACGAACACAGCATTTTAATTAGTAGACACAAACTCTGATATCTTCTTTTTACGCTCAACTTGTTTGCCACTATACCTTGTGAATCATCGCATGCTCTTTAAGTACGCCTTCATAGAGCACCCAGAGTCAATACTCTACTGAATTTCCGGGATAATCCAAATTTTGCAGAATCCGAACATACGTCAGATACCAATTAGTACGTTGAAATAGTACAGTCTTGGTTATTTATATAAGAAGCATTTTGAACATGAACAAAATATTTCATTTGAGTAATTTTTGTTTACAATTAATTTGAAATTTTATTCCTGATATTTCTTCTATTATCGAATTCAAATATTGGGAAGCAACCATTTACTCTCTTTCGATTCTGCTGAAGATATTTTAAAAAGCATATTTTCAGAATAGCACTGACAAGAATTTTGTAAGAACTTAAAAGATGGGCAAGCTTATTGAAACGACAGAAGTTGATAGAACGCTCATAAATTGTAACATAAGTAACTCTGAATTTTTTTTCCCCTTGAAATGCGAGTATGTTTTTTTTTAATGCTGAAACTTAATTTCTTGTTGTCTCTCAGAGATGAGAACAAGAATAACCCCATTTTTGCAGATTTTATCACGTTGAAATTACCATTGTGTTTTAGAAAATGGAAACAAAACCCCCACTTTTGAAAAAAAATATAAATAAAAAAAAAGGCAAAAAATAAGGGCTTTAAAAGAAATTTTTTTAAAGAGTAAGAAAAATTAAGAAATGTAGAAAATCTTATGGAAAAAAAATTACACTGTCAATTCCTACAGACCTTAAGGGTAGGCCTGGTCGGTGTTTGTGTCTCTAGCTATCTGCCCATTCCTATAACAGAAATTTCAACACTTGCAAGTCATGATTATTTAAAATGTATTTTTGTTCCCTATTTTTCATGACAGAAATTTCAACACTTGCAAGTCATGGTTATTTAAAATGTATTTTTGTTCCCTATTTTTCATGAAAGTAGTACATTAGTACAGCAGTAATGTACTTGCAGCACATTTTGGTCTACACTTAAATGGTAAGATTTTCATATTCTTAAGTAGCAAAATTACAGTAAAATTTTCCTTTATTAAAACACAAAAAGAATAAAACAAAACTCCATTTTTATTAATACAAATGGCAATTTAAATTCTTACCCACTATTTTCGTTTATGAGTTTATACAAAAGCATTCGTGATAATGTCCAGAAATTGCACATACTAACCAGAGATAGAATTCTCACTTCAATGAGGCAT